>RXOD01003896.1:0-39032 GCA_005223375.1 Amoebophrya sp. AT5.2 | reverse complement strand
GCGAGAAGAGGACGCTCCGGCAGACAGGCGGAACGGAGTCCCGCTGCGGCGCCACAACAGATGGAGATGACCACCTTGAACTCGCCCGGGCCCTACCTGGGCACCGCGCAGGACAGAAAGCAGCAGCGGAAGGAGATGCAGTACTCCGAAGAGAAATTCAACTCCGTGCTCGATACGCTGCCGGGGATGAACAAGATTCACTGCCTGCACGGCTCGGAGCCCTGTGCGCACAAGTGCGCGTACGGCACCTGCTTCGCGTGCGCGGACTGCTGCGCCAGTGGCGGCGACGCGTGGAGCCGGGCGAAGGAGATCTTCGAGAAAGCGAACACGGCGGGCGACGGGGAACACAACCCCCTCAGTCGCCGGGTCATCGGGGCGTTCGACCTGCTGCACGAGGCGATGACCGGGCGGCCGAGCGTTGAACAGACGGTGACCGGCGGCGATGAAGAGGTCGAGTCGAAAAAGAACACCTGGTGGTACAGCACGTACCAGGCGCGCGAGGACGCGCAGACCTACGGTGCGGAGGTTCTGAAGGCTGCCGCAGAGCTGTTCCGGAACGAAGAAACCGCGGAACACGCGGAAGCGCTCCTCACCCTGATGAAGCAGCGGCCGGGAAACTTCTACGCGTCGCTCGACGCCTACAAGGGCCAAGAGTATCCTCCCCCGCACGACGAGGCCCCCGCGGGCGCGGAGGAGGGGACGCCCTGCCAGGACGCTTGCAAGGAGGATTGCTGCCAGGACTGCTGCTGCTGCTTCTGTTTCCCCGGAATGTGCGCACGTGAGCTGTTGAAAGACAAAACCATAGGCTTTCCGTGCTGCGAAAATGACTGTGGAGACAACTGCATGGCGCGGTGCGTAATCCCCTGCGTCGGCGGCTGCGAAGGCTGCGCCTGTTGCTCGCACATGAACGAGCGGGACAACGCTCTCAACTGTCTCAAGAACTGCGGCTGCTACTCTCTCGGCCGCAAGCATAACGGCAAAACCTTCATCTCGATCGTGCTGCAAAACCTCGCGGCCGGGTACAAGAAACCGCGCGGCGCGGCAAATCCGGACCTGGACGCTCTGAGCCGGCTGGTTAAAGGCGAAGAATCCGAATTCCGCGACCGGTCACGAGGTGTCGATCCGAGGGACCTCCTGAAGAATATCGTCGACGACGCTTGGCAGGCGACCCAGCAAGAGATCGACAATCTGCCACCCGAGACGAAGAAGGCGATGTTGGGGCTGCGCACTGCGCATTTCGGCGGGGAGACCCTGTGCGAGACCTGCTACGGTGCGGGGGACATCGACCGGACCTACCTTGCGAAGATGGGCATCCCAGAGTCGAAAACTATCTCTGGCGAGCCGCCGCACCAGGAGTGCTGCGCGCAGTGCGGCGACTGCGTCAACTCCCGCTGCGCCTCCGGCTGCACCCATTGCGGCCTGTGCTGTGGCTTTGGGTGCCTGGGTTGGTGCACGGACAAATTCGCGTCGTGCTGCTTTGAGCCCACCTACGACTGCTTTACGGAGGTGTGCTGCGACCAGCAGGTAACCTGCTGCGAGGGCCCGGCCTCCGCCTGCATGGGCCACGTCAACAACGCCCTGCTCGCCCGGTGCGCCACCGACTGCGCCAGCGGCTGCGTCGGTACCTGTGGCGGCGGTTGCGCGCTCTGCTGCTACGGCGGCTCCCGCGCCGTGAGTGGCACGCTGAACACGGGTCGGAGGACGGGCGCCGTGGGTGGCTACTACGCGGCCGCGGCGGCCACCTCCTGCTGCAGCACGCTGGGGCAGTGCGGCACCGTGACGACGAAGAAGGCGCGACAGTGCAGCGCGTCCGGCTGCGGCACGTGCGCGTTCTGCTGCGTGGGCGGGAGCTCGTCGTACCACATGAGCCAGGAGTACTGCTCGAGCCGGTGCTGCTTCAATGAATCACTGCCGGCGAACCAGCGGCCGGACCTGTGCTGCAACCTCTGCTCGAAGTGCGGCTGCGGCAAGCTTGTCTGGGACGGCAGCGGGTCCCATTACATGTCCCTGGATCCGCCGCGGAAAAGACGAGCTCGTGATGCGCGCGACGCGGTGGCGCTCGCCGCGATCGGCGAAGGGGAGGATCCGCGAGATGAGGACGGTCGCTCCGTGACTGTGAGCTCCGGCGCGTGCATCCCGGACCTGGTGGAGCTCGGGAAACGCAACTGCCCCGGCGGTTTGTGCGGCGCGTTCTTGTACCCCCTGGTGATTACCCCGGCGGCCGCGGTCATCGCGGACGTGGTTGTGTTCACGGGCGGCCTGGCGAATTTCGCCGTGGACCTCGTAGGGGGGTTCGCGCTGTGGCGGGTGCTGCGGTACCTGCAGGCAATTGTCGGGGGCCTCGGACGGATCCTGTCGCTCCTGGGCCTGGTCGGAAGGTACGTGCTCACGCTGATTTACATCGTGTTGCGCGCAATTGTGTACATCCTCGCGGGGATCGGAGGACTGCTTGTCGGAGGCTGCGCGATGTGTGTCATGGGCGGTTTCTCCCTCCTTGCGACCGCGGCGATGGCGCTCGGGGGCTTGCTGCAGCCATACGCGGAGGGATGTGCCGCGGGTTGCTCGGAGGGTTGCGGGGATATCGGGGCATGCATCGGAAAAGGTTGCGACAGCTGCTGGGGCACCATCGGGAGAAGGTGCGGGGAGTTGAACGAAGGTTGTCTCAAACCGTGCTGCGCAGGGCTCCGCAGAGGTACTAGGAGCCTTTGTTTTTTATTTATACGACTACGTAGGGAGCGTGCAATCAATTTTGTTTGCCGCAATCGTCAACATACTGCACGACCTGCTGCTATCCACCTAGAACATTTGTCGCAGTTGTAATACACGGCCGCAGAAAAAAATTATAAAAAATACTACAGGTTGTAGCAGCATGGGGACCTGCATTGCCTCTGGATGCGGCGCGTTCATAGGCTGTGCGGGCAAAGTGCTTGGCACAATCTACTGGGCCATCTCACCGCTTCTTTCTCTTATAAATATTGGCTGTAAAGGGGGGAGGGACTGTTGCGCGGCGACATCGAAGGCTTGCGTGAAACACTGGTACGTCACCGGTCCGCTCAGCGTTGTGGGAGCTGCGGGTGCTTATTATTACGCGTCCACGCACCACCTGCACCTCCCCGTACTCGATCGCTTCGGCCCCAACTCCGTGTCCGACCTCGAAGGGCTGACTACCACAGCACCCCCCCAACAAGTCCAAATGCTCACCTCCGTCGCAGCTCCCACCACCGCGCCGCACACGACGTCCACCTTCCAGCCGACGACCTCCAGCGGTATCCCGCACGTCGCGACGGTTCCTCCCGTGGTGGCTCCGACGGTTCCTCCACCCCCCCCTCCAGCTCCCTGGGACGCCGGCTCGACGGACCACTTTCCCGCGCCACTGAATAGCGGCGGCGCACGCAGCGTGATCAACACCTACGAGGTACCTTTTCCGCCCTCGAATATGAATAAAGCGGGAGACGAAGACCACAACTCTCGCCGCCTCGACTCGAAGTCGGACTCGCACTCGAAGGAAGATGGAGGAGAACCTCTCCTACAAAAAGAACCGCCAGCGTTCTCGGAGGAAGACCAGCAGCGGCAGAAGTGGATCGATTACGCGATGGCGGACCCGGCAGGGATCGAACGAAATTTTAACAAGTGGTGGGAGGCCGAGGTGGAGAAGCGGGACCACGGTTTCAAGCAGCTGGCGGACGAGACGGACGCGTCTTACGAACTCTTACACGAGGACGACGAAGCAGAGGAGCAGGCTCAGGACGAGACGACGACGACGATGAAACAGTCGGGGGCGCGGCGGAAGTTTGAAGCGGAGCTGAACTCGCTAAAGGAGTTGGAAACGGGGCTGCGCAACCGAATGTTTAAGTCGCCAACACTGCGGGAAGCCTGGTTCGGCGACGATGCCGAGAGCCGCGACTCGTCGGCCGCGACGCCGGCGACAGCTGCAGCTGCGGCCTCCTCTTTCTGGAGCAGAAGTATGAGTTCCTTTGGCTTCCTGCAGAAGAAACCCGACGCTGCGGAAATAAAGCAGCAAGCGCGAAAAGACGGAATCAAGGCATACGCCAAGGCCCTGCGGGACTTTCGAAAAGCACCGAACTCGGCGCCGGAGTGGCAGCGGATATGGCGGATGATGGACGCCGCCGCCGAGCTCAACGTGGAGACCATGCAGAAGCGCGCCGCGGCGCTGCGGAAGGACGAGAAACAAGGGAAACAAGGGACGAGCGCCAGTAGAGAAGACGGACCTGGAGCGTTGTTCGAGGGGGCGGGGGGAGTTGATTTTACTGAGGGCGAGATGTTGATGAAAACTAGGGCGCGGGGCGGGAAAAGAGCCGCTCCCGCAGATCATGCGGGGGAGGCGGTTGCTTCCGGCACAAACGCGGCAAATGGAAACGCAGCAGCGAGTAAAGATGAAGGGCATGCGCATGGTGTCGGAGGAAGCAAAAAGAACCAGTAGTGTGGCGCTTCCGGATGGAAGGAGAGCTTGACTTCAATTCCAGACGGAAGATTGTTGAAAGACGCGCAACTCTACGAGAACGAAGAAAAATACAGGTATACTTACACAGACCCACCGAGAAGTAGTGGGTTCACCTATACAAACATAGCTTCCTTCAAAAAGCTTTACTCCGATGCCCTTCTGAAATAACGGATATCGAATCACGCCTCTTCATATGATAAATATGCTCCTCCTCCTCTCTTCGAATCAGTCGCGCTCGAGAAGCTCCGATCGAATGGGTTTTGTACTATATAGTTCGACACACTGACACTCATGAATTAAAGCAACAGTCCGTCTTGAAAATAATAGAGCTCAACAAGCCCCCTCTATTTTGACCTGGTGTCGGCCTCGAGTGGCTAAAAAATGATCTACTTTTATTCTCCAGTCTGTCCGTGGGCACCGGTTTTTACCGCAAGCATACAGAAAGTCCCGCAGAGATTGCTTGGGGTCTTTGGTATCATCCTTCGACTTCCTTCACTCCCACCATGATCACAACTCACAATCACTACCACTACGACGGAGATAGCAGTGGATTGATCGGCTGCCGAGGTTGTTACACACCCTTACTTTCAGGCTTTTCGCGATTTATGCGTGAAAATTCTGAATCGGATCTTGAATCGCATAAGTAAGCCCTGACGCTAATAGGCGCTTTTGACCTTCTGAATCTGATGAACCACTGATACCGGCGCTTTTGATCTTCTGATTCTTGATCGTATCGCACTCACAAACACATAGGGGCTATACATAGAGCAGAGACGAAGACTGGAGCACATTACATTGGATCGTCTTCTGGCGACGGGGAGAGGACGCCTGGACTATCGGTATTGCGATGTTGCCTCAGCCTGTCGAAACCAAACTACACCTTTGTTTGCGAGAAACAAACACCAAATCCGAAATACCACTGAACGTAGTACAGAAACTCATCTATTGTTGTCCCTTTTCTATTTTTTTTCTCGTGATTGCCGCATCAAAAAACGAGCAGTTGCGACTAAACTCGTGCCTCTCGTCAGCCTCCACCTATGAAGGACTATGCCGCCTAGCGGCGTAGCAGAAACAACGCAAATGTACGTAGTGGTCATACCTACTCCTACCCACCGACAGCGAGTCGCCGTCTACTGAATCCTAGAGAATATAACGAACACAAAAAATAAAAAACAAAAGACGTTTAAAAGAGAGAAAATGTATTGCTACAGCGATAGTAATACTCCTTTTTCATCCGATTCCGCCGTGACAAAATCCATTGACAACGGGACTGCGGATCTCGGACTCTTACGCTACCGCACTGCTGACACTTGAAAATAAGTACGTACGTGGAGGTGAATATGTTTTTTGATTTTATTCTTTAGGAAACAGAACACAGCTCACGGCGTTCCGCCCCGTCGATCTCGACGTAGCTTCGAAACGAGTGGTTCGGGTTTCAAAAAATAGATCGCGGATTCCAGTTGTGGACCGTTTGTGCAAAGAAACGACGAGTTCAAAGCCCTGCCGTGGTGGTGAGCCTCAGAAGTTTCCCGTGACGAGTGATTCATCGCTCTAATCTCCGTCCGAGGATCCTCCCTCTACAAATTATTGATCCGTCTTTATGTCATGGGTTTCGACGTGGCCGTTCAATAAAAAGAGTTCGTGCTCTCCCGGAAATCGTGCGGGGAAGGTGAAATTGCGACTACTCTCCAATTGCCGGAAACTTTTGCAGATTGCCATTCATTGTCTTAAATCGGCAGGAGGACCGTGCCCACCCTACGCAAGGATGTCGTCTTTATTCGATCATGCATAGATATCCTTAATATCAGGCGAGTCAGTTGTAGTTGTTTCCTCGGGATGATAAAGTACTATGGCTTCCAGCAACCCTTCGGTGCTACTGGAGAAGGAGGGCTTCCTGGTCGTCTCGAAGCCCGCCTTCTGGACGTGCGAGCTGCCCCAAGAACAAAAGGCTCCTTCGGCCGGTTCCGGCGGCGCAAGGTCGTTGGCCGGGTGGCTGTCCGCGAATGCGCGCAAATACGGCATCGCCCTCGACCTCTTCCGCGTGGACGCCAACCCGGCGGTTTCCGGCGATGTCGGCTTCGGCCCGTTGTGCCACCGGCTGGACCGGGAGACGTCGGGCCCGATGCTGGTCGGGAAATCGAAGCAGGCCCGCCACGCCATCCGCGAGGAGTTCCACCGGCTGCGCGTGGCAAAAAACTACCTGTGCCTGGTGCACGGGAAGCTGGACCAACCAACGGACCGACCGGGCAGCCTGAAGTTCCCGATCCGGACGGTGCGGTCGGAAAAGTCCACCTGGAGCGAGGTGGCAAACACGAAAGACGCGGAACCCGCACAGACGGACTACCAGGTCCTTGCCTACTTCCGAAAGACGGCGCAACAAGTGCGAAAGGAAGAAGCGAACGCGAAAAGGACAAAGCCAGTGGATTCGGGTTGCACCGCCCAGGGCGCGCCGGAGGACCTCCTCCGCGCGGACGATAATGTAGCCAAAGGCGAAAAAACAAAAGCTGCGATCAAAAACACCGCGTGGTCCCCAGCTACAAGAAGTAGTACAACTTCTTCTTCAAGAGAACAAGTCCACCACCACGCGGAGCAGCAGTTGTCGTGGTTTTCATTGGTTGCGTGCCGGATCCACAGCGGACGAACGCACCAGATCCGCGTGCACCTGAGGCATATCGGACACCCGCTCGTGCAGGACGACAAGTATGGGTCCACCTCGACCTCCGACAGGGACAGCCGGCAGCTGTTCTGCAGTCGCCTCTTTTTGCACAGTTACCTGCTCGGCTTCCACTTCAGCGCGGGGGCTCCTGCAGAAGTTGTAGGGACAAAGGGGACCAAGAACGACAAGAAACCATACTACGAAGTGCTGCTGCCCCTGCCCGGCGACCTGAAAAAATGCCTGCAGGCCCTGCAGTGCGAAGAGGTGGTGTGCGAGAAGATCGATAGTTTCGAGGGAATCCGTCCGGTTCACTGGCGCGAAGAAGTGGTGAGTGGCGTGATTCCGCACTTCAACCTGCGGACAAAAGTGCTGGCCCTCTTTTCGGGCACTACAACCAGAAAACCGCTGAGCGAAATTGAAAGGGAGCTGCAAGACGAAATCGCGCTTGCTTTCCACCACGACTACACTTCTACATCTACATGTACATACTCGCGGGATACTAGTACGGAAGGTAGTACATCAACTTCCTCGGGGGAGCTCGAAAAGAAAAGTAGGCTGAAGGAGCTTTTTGCCGTCGCCTGGGCAGACGAATTCGAGGTGCACGAAGTAGAGGAAGCCGGGGCGGTGCTGGTGCTGGTCGGTCGCTGTCAGAGGAGCACGGAGCTGGAGGACTTGCGACAACGAAAACGAGACGCAATCGAACGCGAAGACTACGTGCTGGCGGCAACGCTCAAAGCGATGGAGCAATCCCTGCTTTCGTCCGGTGGTAACGAAGGACTCGCCGGAACTGCGGCTGCTCAGAAGCAGTCAAAGACCACGACCGCGACAGCATCCACGTCGAGCCGAACCGTGCTGGGCGACATTCGCAAAAAAGCGAGCGCAGTGCCGGATCGCGCGAACCGCGAGGAGTTTCCGGCTCTCGGCGGTGGTGTTTCCGCGAAGATGAACAAGACCACCGCGCACAAGAATTCTACGGCGACATCATCTTCGGCAAAGGCGGGTGGAACAAGCGCGAAAGCCGGCGGAGGTTGGGCTGCAATCCCAGTCACGGAGGCAGTTCCGATCGAGGCTGCGTCGTCGGCGTCGTCGAAACCCCGGTTTCCGCCACGAGCGGGAGGAGCGGGTGCGGGAGTAGAAGCAGCAGACAGCGGTGGTCGTCGGGAAACAAAGTCCCACAGCCATTCCGGTGAGCAGAAATATCCGAGCCCGGGACCCGCAGCTGCACCGAAGTTGTCTGAGAGCCCGCCGCGGAAGCCCACCTCTACAACTGCACCACCACCCGAGCAGCCGCCTCCTGAAAGAGTTGTGCACGTGCGTCAAATCGGCAAAGATGGCAAGCGACCCATCATGCAGTACCCATTGGCCGCTGCCGAAGGGGCTGGGAGTGTAGGCAGTCGACTACCCGCAGGAGTGGGAGCACAAGATAGTGCAGTCGACTACCCGCGGCTGATCGTGGACCGAATGCGCGAGAAAGGGGCGTGGACGATGTCCGTGGCGGAGCTTACTGAACTTGTGCCGGAATTCGCGGAGAAGATGCAGCAACCAAAACCGCTGGAGCTGCGTTCGCTTCTGCAGATGTTCCTAGCGGCGCACCCGCAAAAATTCGCGCTCTCGGGGAGCGGGGCGAGCGCGCTGGTGACGAGGAGGTGCTAGTTGTGTATAGGGTTCATAGCATGTTGATGTTGTGAACGAGTACGAGCCATCGTCTCTGGCCGCCTGTATTTGCGTTCCAAGAACGAGTCCGCGTGATTGGTGGATGATCCGTGCCGTGTTGATAGATCAAAAACACAGCTTTGCTCACTCATTCTCATTAATCGCTATCCGACTCGTGATAGAGCTGCAGCAAGATGACGTCATGCACTCTTTTAAAGCTGAGGTATCCAGCCTTCATCAATCGTCGTGTTCGAGTTCGTCTTCGCTTTCGCATGATTTTCCGCACTAGCGCCACCGCGTGTTGTCGTCGCGTCTCAGGAAGCTGGAGGAACCTGCTGCATAAACGGCCTTCATTCTTCATGCGTTCGCTTCACTTGAAGTATGAGCGAGTAAGTAAAGAACAGCGATGCGCGACAAGGTACAATTCATTTTTAGCAGTAGCACAACAGCTCGGGCTCGCTTCAATGATTTCGATGATTTTGGCAAAGCTTTTTTTCGTACAGACAAAAACTTAAACTTCTATTTTTGGTACGCACTGGTGCCTGTCGACTTGCATCCACGCGGGATTTCATTGATGAGCCCCGCCAGCGTCCCCGTCTGCGTCTGTCTTCCTCGCTTCCTTCATTGTCTACCTGCTGGTGGGGAGTTGATTTCAGGAGTCAGTGCGTCAGTCCCGCCTGATGTCCGCGTCTTTTCATCGGTTTACAGCAGCTGGCACTGCCACTGCGCTTGCGCATCTCACGAACTGGACGAGCGGGCGCAGCAAGAGGGGAGGGCTGCGCCAGAACGCGGTCCACTGTGAGGGCGCGTCAACTACTACATCGTCGTCCACTTCTGATCATGATACCTTCGAGCGGCGCCACTCGAGCGGGCCGGCAGCAGCCAAAAAAGTTGCGAGCTTTTGGCGGGCCAGCCGGGGAGGAGCGCAGGTGGATAGGGACGAGCCCCTGCAGCGACCCGGAGCACCAGGAGCGAAGGACGTGTTTCGGATTGCGGTTACGGGCGGGCCGTGCGCGGGGAAGAGCTCGGCACTTGCGAGGCTGCGCGAGGAGCTGGAGAACAGGAATTACCGCGTCTTCACCGTCCCCGAAGCGTGCACGATCCTTGTGGCGAACGGCTTTCGGTTCTCGGACCATGAAGTGCAGGAGGGAAGCGTCGTGCGGTTCCAGGCACACGTGGCCAGGGTGAGCTGCAGTAGAACATTTTTGCGCAAGGGCAAGATCAAGAAAGTAGATGTAGTTGTTCGTCTTTTGCAGTAGCAATCACCACGTCACAGACGCCTACACATTACGGGTACGATTTTCGGGCGAGAAAAAATCTGAAATGAAGTGGTGTAGTGGTCACGCACACAAATACCGAAGAAAAAATGTTTCGGGACGAGGAAGCTGGATCGGGAAACGAACTGAATACAAGGTGCAGATGCGGCTCGAGGACACCATGGTTGCGCTTGCGGAAGGTTGCGGTGAGAACGCCGTGGTGCTGACCGACCGGGGGCTGATGGACGGACGCGCGTATTGCAGTGCTGATGAGTGGACTTTAGTCACAGAGTCCGAGCTGAGTATGACGACTCACCAGCTGCGAGACCGCCGCTACGAGGCCGTGATCCATTTGGTCACCGCGGCGCGAGGTGCCGAGAAATTCTACTCCCTGCAGCAGGCGGAGGGGGGGACAGACGTGCGGCACGAGTCCGCAGAGGAAGCGCGCGCGCTGGACAGCAGAACGCTCGCCGCGTGGGAGGGCCACGAACATCTCTACATCGTCGACAACGAAGCGGAAGGGGGCTTCGGAGGAAAGATGAAACGGGCCGTTAACCGGGTAAAGTAAGAAAGAGTACTTTTTATATAGCTGCAAGGTAAAACTAAAAGTGAAAAAACCCGCTGGGTCAACCACTTAAAGTTTGTTCTGCCCTGGTTTTTTTGATCACCACGCTTCGTCGTGTACGTCCTCCTCGTCGTGTACGTCCTCCTTTTTCATACTTCTTCATAAGTACAGGTTCTCACCGTTGTCGGCGAGCCTGTCCCGGGCGCCTGCCTACGGAAGTTTGCCGTTGAGTACATGACCGCCGAGGAGCTCACAAAACGCGCGAGCGACTACGATGTATCAGTCCAGCTCTTCAACACGGAAACCACTTACGTGAACCGCTGCCAGCGCATCCGCATGCGCCAGGCCGTTGACGGCGACGGCGCGAGCTATTTTCTGCAGGCCTTCGGGCGCGGCGCGGGCATCGGGATTGGTGGAGAAAATCATGTGGAAGCATCTTCCGCCAGCAGTGTTAGCGCTAGTGCAAGCGGCGAGTCTTCCGACTGCGACCAATACTACGCTCCTCCCAGCATGTCGGAGCGGCAGATCGACGCACGCACCTATTACGGCTCCCTCAAGACAGCTCGCAAGAAAGGCGCCACCACCGTGCGAAAGCAATTGGCAGTCTTTCTGTACGAAGGATTCTACTACGAGCTGAACATATTCACGCTTCCCGAGCCAATGTGCATCCTGGAGGTAGAGGCGGAAAGTAGCACGGCGCGAGTGCCGATGCCGCCGTTTCTGCGAGGCGAATCTAGAAGTACTGTGGCGTGGTGGCAGTTGTTCGGAAGTAGAGGCGCAACCCAGCGTGCGGGCTCGATGTTAAGAGAAGTGACGCGTGACGCGAACTACGACAGCTACAATGTGGCGAGAAAACTGGCCGAGCGAAGAGCAGCAAAAGCGGCGTGAAGATAAAAGATATATATGTAATTTACAGAATTGAAGTTCTACTTCTACCTGAAACGTGAAATTTTTGAAGCGCGGCTTCTGATGCGCAATGTATCAAGTGATTTGGCTGAGCGCCGACGTGGACAATGAATGAATAGACGCCGTGAGTGAATTTGTAGACAGCAGGCGAATTATGAGACGTCAGCTCGAGATCGCAAAATTGATTCAAGAAACAAAGGGCCGCGAACTCCTTCTGCATGATTGATGAGACACTTTTTGATCAGAGTCCGTTCTTGGGCATTGTTCGTGCGTGCGCTTCTTTCACCAATAAATCGTCGTGGAATCGGAATGCATTGAATCGCCTTTTCTGGATCGAAGGAAGCCCCAATGGAGACAAAAAAAAAACTGCCCCAGTTGATTTAAGTAAAACTAGGAAATCTTGTTTCGTTTGTCATTCATTGACGGAGGTCGTCGGATAGAAACACGTCGATGCCGTGACTGTCTACAAGGAGCAGCGCATGAGCGCGAAGAACTACACCCCTAATCTTTCCCCGGTTCTCGTTCTCAAGAGGCTTCCCCTGACGTGAGTCGGCCCATTTATTACGTCCTGTAGATTTTGCTCCTAAAAAGACATACTTAGGCGATGTAGCCAGCGCGCAAACAAAGAAGACGATTCACTTTCACATATTCTTTCACACATAGAGTAGACGTAAGACGTATAAATATCACAACAAATGTGAAGGAAACTAATATTCGCGACGACCAGAAGCAGGAGCTAGGCACGCATTGTGCGCTTCATCGTTTTTCTTCAGTACGCATCTGCGCGACCCGATCAAAGTTATTGTTTTTGAAGAAATACTTAATACGTAGTTCCTTGTTACCCGCAGTGGTATTCTCAGACCGCTCCCTAATGTCGTCCAAAGAACAGGAGCAGGCGGTGGCGGCAGGTGGTCGTCCAGCTCGCCAGACAGTCGACGAATCGCCGGAATCACGACAAGAAACGGGAAGCGCCGCGATCTGCGACCGGCTCGCGAAGTTGCCTCCTGTTCCGAAGTTTGTGGCGCCGGAGCTGCGTGCGACGCGCATGGGCATAAGGAACACACGCAAGGACCAGATCGAAGCGCAATCGAAACCGAAGGTCGAGCTTAGGGAGTTCCGGCATAAAGAGTGCGGCCATTACTTGTGGTATTTCAACGCACCCGGAGGACAACCACAAGCGGGAGCCCACACGGAGAGCGACTGTCTCACCGGGGAAGCGGCTTTTTTCACCTCGTCAGGGGCGGAGGAGCTCTCGTCGAAAAATATCAGGTATTGCCTTTGCATTAGCGTTTAATAGAATTTAAATAGATCGGCTCGTGTACGCGTGCGGTGGCCAGGGGTGCTTACTCATTAATTTAAGTCTTGATGGACGACAATCAATGATTTCACAAACTCAGGGTTACGCAGGACCACGGCTTACTGTGGTTGGATGGCGAACCCTACGCCCACGCCTCCGTCTTGGGCGGGGCTATTGGCTGGGTGGACATCGAGAGGTGCGAACCACGTGCCTCAGACGCCGAGCGCCATCGGGACGAGGCAAGGGCGCACGCCGTCGCCGCAAGTTCCCACAGGGAGCGCCTCCGGCTTCTCGAGCGGATGTTGTTGGACGATCGCAAGGATGAACAGGAGCGGATCCGCGTGCAACAGGAGATCGCGCGCCAGGGAAACGAGCTGCGGTGGCGTGAAGAGCAACGAGTCTACCACCTCAACCGCCAGCGGGAGCAGGAGAAGCGTCGTGAGGCAGCTGCTCATTTTGGGTCTGGGCAAATTGAAAATGTAGGAAAGGGGGGCGCGGCCAGCAGATCATCTGGTCACGGCTGGGAACAGCAGATCATATGGAAAGGGGTGGCGGCGGGCTCTCCGAGCAGGGAAGCGCCACTAGCGTCCGAGCCAGAGCAGCAGCAGAAAGAGCAGAAAATCCCCAGGACTTTCGCGCAACGGAGTAAAGGCCAGCAACGTGCTGTAGCTCCCCAGAGGATGATCTCGAAGGCAGCAGCTAAGGGCAATTCCAGTGCCTGTGCCTCGCATTTGGCCGGCCCACACGGAACATTTGCCTGTGACGGATCAAAGGGCCATCATTCCGAAAATGCCAGCGGGACTTCGTCAGCACCTTCTTCCGCAGCCGCTTCACAGCCCGCGGCAGGCAGAGCAGCGCCGTGGTCTCCGGGGACCTCGGCCGCGTCAGATTCGTTCGCGTCTGCCTCTGCGTGGTCGGCGTCGTGTGAAGGCGCTGGCGACACCTCTTCCGCTTCTTCTTCACAAATGACGAAGGAGGGGCCCGCGCCCGCAGCAGTGGAAACAGACCCCGCTGTACTTGTCGTTGCTGAATCCCAACAGGCCGAAGCAGGAGCGCCGCCTGCAGAAAAGAAAGACGGTCCGCTGCAGACGGCTCGCGCGGGGGAAGATGACCAACAGAGGGAGGCTTCAACATCGCCACAGCACGACGTCTTGATGAAAGAAATAGCACTAGAACCTCCAAGAGCGGAGGCGGACGAAGATCCTTGTGCAGTTCCGGCTAGCAGCGCCAGCGTAGTGCAGAACGAAAGCATGGTCGATATTCCGCCGGCGGCGCTAGGCACTGCCGCGAACTTTTCCAGTGTGACGGTCAACGACAATGACGACGAAAAGTCTCCTCGCAACGGGGTGATTCCAGTCGGAGCAGCGACACCACTACCGAAGGAGGGCGACGCGAATCAAGAAGCTACTGTGCCTGTCGCTGTTGAGGAACCAGTTGAAGCAGGGGCGGCCTACGCGTACGCAGGAAAAGGCGAGGACGGCCCTTTTCTGGCTGGTACTGGTAGCGCGGGCATGGAGTTGGCGGAAGAGCAGAAAACAGTAAGTGAAATTCCTCCGCCGGCAGGCGTCGCGCTGCATTCTGGTTTGAGGACGATCGAATTCGAAGTCAGCGACAACGAGGTGGAGAAAGCTCGCGACGTGTTGACGCCAGCGGGAGGAGAACCACACCACAAAACGGACCACGCCGATGAACGAGATAGTGCGAGTACGAGCGTCGCCGTAGCCGTCTTCCCGCTTGCGCTTGAGCAAAACGCAATCCAGTCAGCAAGAGACGTTGCGGAAAAACATACTGCCCTTCGTCCTGCTGCATCTTCTGGCAGGGAGGGGGATGCTGCTGGAGGCTGCGCCAATGGCGACGGTGTCGAAATCGGAACTGGCGTTCCAGTAACAAGCGTTCCAGTTGTTGACAGTATGAAAGGGGGTGTCCAGGGCCAGCTCTTTCGCGATACGACAGCTGATGCTGGCCAGCATAGTACTGCAGCTGGAGGCGAAGGCGTCGTTGTAGTTCTCAGTGACTCGGACGACGAGGTGGAAGCTGACGCCGACCAACATAGTGGCCCAGCTGCTGAAGGCGATGCGCGTACGCGTCTCCAGCTCTCGAACGATGTAGAAGAAGAGGGCCACACTGAAGACGGAGACTCGATCGAAGTGAGGATTGCTGCGCCCCACACCGACCAAGAAGAAGGACAAGAACCAGCAACAGCACGCCCTGCTGCAGCGTGTCAGCCGAATCCAGCCAACGTCCCGCCTACGTCCGAAGAGGCTAGCCCTCAGGTGGTCGTGCACCATGATGAGACGAACTCTGATCCGTCTGACCCGGCGCAGCGACGTACCAGCAGCAATGGCTCGCTCCTCCGAACGGTCCATCGCGAAGGAGAAGACGAAAAAAGGCTCGGGGATGAATGCGCAGCAGCAGTCGCAGAGCAGATGATCCTGCAGGATAGGCAGCGGCAGGATAGGCAGAACCGCGCAACTGCTCTCCGCGAGAGGTGCCCGGCGCACTCGCGGCAGCCCATCGGCGACCGCAAGCATTGGTCGCGGATCCAGTCGCGGATCCAAATCTCGGGGCACGACTTGGACACGCTGAGACCAGGGGTGTGGCTAAACGACCAGGTGATCGACTTCTATCTCCTGGTCGCGGCTTGCGAGTTGTTGAAGCCGGAACGGCAGCACGGCGGCCAGCTCCGGTGGGGCGCGACGGGCGCCTTTGTCTGGCCCACGCAATTCTGGAACAAGCTCGCGGGTGAGGGCAAAGAAGGCGGTGGGGTCTACAACTACTCGGCCGTGAAGAGATGGACGACGAGCAGAGGCGTGGACCTTTTCGGGTTGGACCTTATCCTCGTGCCCTTGGGCGACGGAACCCACTGGAGTCTCGGAGTCGTGGACTTCCGCAAAAGAGAACTAATCCACTTCTGCAGCTTGGGTAGGGAAAAGAAAGCAACAATGCCCAGCTGGTTTCGCTACATCAAGAAGTACCTCGCCGACGAGTGGAAAGACAAGAAGTCGGACGCTGCGCCACCGTTCTCCTTTACACAAGGGTGGGCGCGAGAAGTGGACGCAAACGATTACAACGTCATCGACGACAACCACACAGTCGGGACAGGCAGCGCCAGCTACGCTAAGCAACACGGCGTGCCAAAGCAGAACAACAACATTGATTGCGGGGTGTTCGCGATCGTGTTCGCAGTGCAGGTGTTGCGGCAGTACGTCAAGTCTCGGGACAAAAGACCATTTGCGCTCAAGGCAACGCCGGCAGAAATTGACGACTGGCGCAACTTCATCACAATCGAAATCGAGAAAAACCTGACAGAGCCAGATGAAGTTGAAGCGGCGCCGACGTCATCAAGTAGGAAAGCGTCTTTGCCTGCTTTGCCGACTTTGCTCGAAGAGGAAGGCTTAGCGAGGGAGGTCGCTGCGCAGCCTGCGCGTTCGAAGCGCGCGATGGCTGGCGGAGATGTCGAGGGCCAGGACGGCAGACGCTTGAAGCAGAGGCGGACCGAAGAGGGGGAGCAGGAAGCCGCGGACCGTGCAAACATTTCCGTGGCGGACCCGCCGCGCGAGGAACGAGCTGCGTCGCGACGGCGAACGCTCTGGCACGAGCCCACCCCAAGTAAATGGGACCAGTTGCCCTTGCCGGACTTGGAGAGCACGAATCCAACTAGGACGCTACTGCGGCAAGCTGCAGCAACACGGGCAAGAGTGACTGAGCAGCAAATCGCTGAGAGGTTTTGGCATTGGGTTCCACCCAAATTTCGGAAGGCTTGGCTTTTTCGTAAGATTCGGGGCTTTCGAAGCGACGGCTTGGATCTGGGCCCCGAGCTTGCTGATCTGCTGGTGGAGTTGGACATCGCGCTGGAAGAGCTGCATACGGAGTTGGAAGCGGTCCCCCGGAGTTGGCTGGACGATGTGACGTGGATGATGGTGGAGTTGGATGCAGCTCGTCGCCGGCACGGCCTACGGAGTGACTGCCTCTGGAAGACGCAGATCGAGCCGCAGCTCGTTGAGGAGCAGGAGCGACCGGCGCAGACGGCCGGAAGCATCCGCGCAACCCCGCGGCCGGTGCGCAAGAGCGACGTTGCGGCGCACCAGAGGCACAGATCGAGACGGGGCGGACCCCGCTCGCGACTCGGCCCGAGGTACTCCAGATCGAGACGGGGCGGACCCCGCTCGCGCGGTCGCTCGCGTTAAGACGGGCGCAATATTAACATCGTCATCGTGGGATCAAACTAAATCCAAAATGCCATCGTTGAACAAAAACCATTCGGCTACTTAGTCGCAGGAGCTCTGGCTTTCTTACAAATCGACTACGATAATTTCGTATTGTTTCCACTACTTATTCATTGACGTCCAGGCTCACCATTTGAGCTGTAACTTGCAGGCACAAATCAAATGCAAGTGAAGCTGTCTGGTGGAAGGACACCAGCCATTCGTGGTCGTCGAATTTGTGTCGGCATGGCGCGGAGGCGGAGTCTTCACATTTCAGCCTACCTGCTGCCGTGCCTCGAAATTATCACACGTCGCAGCTGCATTTCGAACAACGCTGCAGACGAGCACTTTACGTTGAAGCCTTGACTCACAGCCTGAAGGACGGCGTATGTTTCTTGTTTGGACCGCACTGGCGGCGTATGGCTATTGGATTCCGCGACCACGAATTCGAGAAAAGTACATTGTAGTGGTTCTTCGTGCGTCCTCTTTTTTTGCCTTTAAAAATATATATTTTTTGAATATCGAGAGTTAATAGAGTTTTTGAGCGTGCATGTGCAAACGAGCGCTGAGGATGAGTGGCGGAATTGACGACGCCAACAATGCAAAGCTTAGTTCGAGTGGTCCAGCAGCAGCAGCGTCAGCAAGGAAGTAGACTACCTCCATTAATTGTCATTCGCCAAGTGGTAGTAAGTCGCAGTCGGCCATTGACCGGTGGTCTGGCGGCGCGAAAGAGGATCTGCAACAGAACAGATGATAAGTTGCAACAATTCGTTGAGGACGGAAGCCAAACCATCAAGCAGCGTCGCAGGATGTCCGTGCCGGTCGCGCCCGAGACGCTGCTTCGTAGCACGGCGGATGACGATCCAAGAATTCCAATTCACCCTGGTGCCGACTCTGATCTCGAGGCGGCGAAGCCTCCGAATACCGGTCAAGAAGCTCCAGCACCACCACCATCGACAGGAGTAGACGACCTGACGCAGAACATGGCTTCTGACACCAGCGGCCAGAAGTTCCAGCACAGCCGTTCTCTGCCCGTGAAACTCGGGGAAGCTCCCGGGGCCTCCGGCGGAGGTGCAGCACCAGGAGGTGGTACGCGGCTTCAGGCGCGGCGGTTGGCGCTCCTGATCACAGATCGCGAGGTCGTGGATCTCGAGCTGAAGCGCGTTCTGGCGTCCGAGAAGAAGCAGCCCATCTACTCCAAGTTCCAGGACAAGGTCACGTTTTTGCTGGCCACGGTTTTTTGCTTCGCGGTTTGCTTTCTGCTGGGGCGGCGGGACGGACTGGTGCTCTGGATCTACACGGCCTTGCTGCTCGCGCTCGTACCGGCGCGCTTCGTATTGTACCGGAGGCTGAAGTACTGATCCATTTAACAGACTAGCCCTGGTGCGTTGCTTGTCCTCGTTGCATTGATTCACCCATGCACAATAAATTTCCTAAATTTGCAATGAATTGGAACGTACTATACAAGGTACGAGTATTTCCTCCTGGATTTCTGCTACTTTGGGAACTTTATCCTCGCCTGGTACCTTTGGATCGCGCCCGACACTCCCGAACTGTTCACCATTGCGTTCGCGATTTCCGTCGGCCCGTTGAGCGGTGCGGTGTATCTGTTCCGCAATTCGCTCGTCTTCCACTCCTTCGACAAGATGACCTCCTGCTTCATTCACCTCGCGCCGCTGCTCGTCTGTTTCCACCTGCGCCATGCGAGCTCCTGCTTCGAAACGTCGCTGCCGCACGGGGAAACAACGCTGTCCGCCGCGGGAAAAACTTCCAAGGTGCTGAAGTGCTCCACGCCGCTGCTCTTTTCGGATCCCTCCTCCACCGTCTACGAGTTCACGCTTCCGGCCACCTATTCCCTGCTCGACGCGGTTTTCCTGCCGCTGGTGTTCTACTTCGCGCACCTAATCCTCTACGTGTGCCTCATCAACCTGCCGGCGCCGATCGGCCTGCCCGAGGATCCGGCCTATCTCACGTCGTACCGCTACCTGACGACGAAGTCGAAAACAGCCGAGCGGCAGTGGGACGAGCTTCCCGGCGGGAAGAAGATGCGGCCGTTGTGGTACCTGGTGATAAATTTTGCGTCCACGTGCGGGTGGTACTTGCCCGCGCCCTTGTGGTACTGGAGCCGGGAAGGGATGGCGTGCTGGGTAGCCTTGTTTGTAGGGCTGGCGGTGTGGAACGGCGGAGGCTTCTACATCGAGGTATTTGGCCGCCGAGGTAAAAAGTGAGATCATTTATTTTGCGATCAACCAAGTGCGTATACTAAGAAATTACAATGGCGTTGATTGAGATTGTTCAGCTTCAGGCTCGGCGTCAGAATCAAACAGGATCAGGACCGACTGATGTTGTCGATAATTCAAACTGAAGTAAAGGCAGCTTCCACTGGCAGTGAGAAAAACAAGTGTGACCGACGGGAATATGCCTGCTGATCGCAAAAATATATCCCACGGCAGCGGTACTATCGCGCAGTAGAAAATCAAAATAGTGACTCAGCGGCCACATGCGTATTGTACTCTGATCCAATTTTGGTTCAACGCGTTTGGTTCTACTTGCTCCCCACCAGTAGCTCGAGCACAAGTCGTAGTCGAAGCAGATGATGCGCGGATCCTTGTGTCGCAGTGGCCAAAACTTACCTACGAATGAAATCTATTGCCACCTCGTCTCGCGGCTACAAGCCCAGCGTTCCCGACGTTCTCGTAATTGATTCGTTGAAAGAGAGAGCACAACACCTGACGTTGTTCATCTTCAACTTCTTGTTCACCCGGCCCTTCCTTTCATCTGAGATCCATTCAGCTGGGTGCAACCCCAAATGCATTGGAATCACACAGCAAGGATTTCTTCATGGATTTGCACGATATTTGACTATGTAATAGTGGTTGTGCTCCAGAGATTGATATTCATCTCCATGTAGCATCTGCTTTCTAAATTCTGTTGTGCACCATGGAACTACCAGCAGCACTGCGTGTTTCACGGTTGGCTCACAGTCGTTCTTACCTTCCGTGCCCAGAAGCGACATCATATGCAAGCTTGTTGGCGCCGTCATCCTCGATATTATCATCGAAAACAAAAACAAAAATAGTGCTGAACTTGGCTGCGAGTTAGTGAAGTTAGGGCTATTACGTACTTAGGTAGGTTCTGCAAAGTTTTTTATTTGACATCATCAGGTTTTTGGACTTCTTCCAAGGTATCGACTACTTACATTTGGCCAATTGTATCAGAAGCACTTCTTCCGTCTGCGTTCCCCATTTTTTAAACTACTGATCTATCTAACGGATTTCATCGCCACCCATTCCGCGCACTATCTGCTCTGCCGACGACCGACCGAGTTTTCATCTTCCGACCGCGTTTTTTATCTTCTTCTTCTGGGTTCGGCATTTGTTCGCTTGGCCTCCGCCAGGGAATGCAGTTGAGCCATGCGCAGGATCCTCATCTTGAGCAGACAACAGCAACTACAAGCGAGGACGTGGATGTCGCGGGCTCCCATCAACACAAAAACCGCAGTTCCTCGACGGGGGGAGACCGAGACGCGTATAATGAAGCTGTAGCCCAGCCACGAGCGCAACCGCAACAGGCGACACAAGCGACCGCGGGCATCCACGCATGGAACGTTAATGCAAGCGCGTTCGTTCCGACCTCATCCGCATCCGCAACAGCAGCCCCCACGGCGGCCGCGGCGACAAACTTGATTGAGTTCGAGAACCCCTCCGCGTTCTTTACGCCCGATACGCAAGCAAGCACCTGTCAGCAGCAACACTCAGAAGTTGTGGCGACCCGTGGAGGAGGGGGCAAAGAAAAGACTTTTTCCTCCGACGAAGATAGTAGTACGACCGAGATAAAAATGATGCAGCATAGCGACCAGAATAGCTCGCAGGGGGGTGGCTGTTATCAGCAGGGCGGTGGGCCAAATCTGGGTTTGAATCAAAATGGAAATAAGTCTTCTTGGAACGACCAGCAGCAGCAGGCCAGCGCCGGTCGGGGAGATATGCAGCCGCATTCTCAGATGGGTTGTACCGCGCAGGGAAGTACAATGGGGGGTATGGCAACGGGAACGGCATCAAGTGGCAGTGCTTCGTGGGGGCCGCAAGTACAACAAGTATCAGGGCAGCAGCACCAACAGCCGACGTCGACGATGAACGCCTCCGTTGCCAATTTTGTGCCACAGATGGCTGGGAACTTGTCCAACAACTGCTTCTCGCATTTCACAGGAACAGGCCAACAGCAACAGGACAACAACAGCGGCAACCCGAGTCAGCAGATGGCGCAGCAGAGCCACCAGGCAGGGGGGAATGCAAGTGCCCTCGTGACGGCGAACGCGGCGAACAACAACAATAATTCTGGCGGGCAAATAAATCCGATGATGTTGGGCTCGATGTCCGGACAAAATCCGATGATGGACCTTGCCGCTGCCTTCAATTTCATGGCAACTACCTACAACAATAACACCGGCGGCGGCGCAGGGATGGCAATGAACTGCAATAACCCCCTGATGATGAACAACAACAATCTGCAGCAACAGCAGGCTGGTTCTTCGACGGCGAACAATCTCGGAACCAGCTCGCTGGGGGCCTATGACAACAGCCACCAGGCAGCAGGTGGCAGCGGCAGTACTAGTCAGCAGCAGCAGCAGCAGTCGGGCTTCGGGGGCTGTATGGGCTTCAATGCCGGGCAGCACCAGTCAAGCGACGGTGTCTCCATGTTCGGCGGCGGGGGAGGACAGCAACTGCAGCAGCAGCACGCGCAGGGCAACAACCAGCTGAACGTTGGCACCAACCAACTGCACGCGATGAACCTGAGCAATTGTAACCACGCTGCAGCGAGCATGAACATGCAGCAGCAAGGCCAAGGCCAAGGCGGACAGCTGATGGATCTGAACTTCAATGCGAGTGCTGGGGGCTTCACTCTTTCGGCTAGCAATCTGTCCCAAACGCAAACGAACAGCATGTCCGGCTCTGCCTCGCAGTTCTTTATGAGCACCTGCAACAGCAGCACCTCGTCTTCGGACCAGAACGGCGCCAACGGCGGGAACAATGCATCCGCCGCGGGGGGGGCACCACCAGCCGCGTCGTTCTTCGTAAATAACCAGAACATGAACAACGCGATGAACGGCGCCGGCGTTGACGCGGCGCAGATACAGATGTGTACTAGCCAAATGAATGCAGCTGGGGCCCAGCAGCAGATGAACCAAATGGGGAACAACCAGCTCAGCCAAATGGGCAATCAGATCGGTGGTCATCATGATCTGGGCAATCAGATGGGCCAAATGCTGGGGAACCAACATCAACAGCCGGGCCAGATGCTGGGCAACAACCAGCAGATGCAGCCGATGAACCAGAATCCCATGTTCAGTAACTTGGCGTCGAGCCTGAGCAGCTTTTTACAGCAGCAGCAGCAGCAGCAGTTTCCTGGCGCCTGCCAGCTGCCACAGCAGCAGCAGGGACCACAGTTTCACGGCGGGCAGTCGGTGCAGTTTCCCGGACAACAATCGACGGCGCAGCAGGAAATGCAGCAGCAGGGAATGATGCAGCAGCATCCGATGCAGCCGATCCAGCTCAACATTCAAAACATGAATGTGCACAACAGCAACACGTCCTCGCGCATTAACCAAGTGGGATCCACAGACGCCCAGATCGAGCTCGCCAAGCTGCTGGGGATTGCGAGTATGCCTAGCGGCGGTGCTCATGTCGTGGGGCAGCCTCAGCCAATAAACATGCAGGCTGCACCAGCAGGAGGAGCTGCGACAGTGGGAAGTAGTTCTTCGCTGTCCGCGATGCAGGCTCTTGCGGGCTCTTCTTCCACAGACATGCAAGTCGGGGTCGGCGGAGCAGGAAGCAGTTCTATAATGGACAGTCGCACCAGGGCCACTTCGAACGTGCAAGTTCCGATGAACAACATGATGAATGTGAATCAGCAGCCCCCTCCAGAAATAATAGAAGCCCCCAAACAGCAGCCGCCGCTGCAGTCGGAGGCGCCTGCGTTGCCTTCGAAGTCGCTGCTGGATCAGCTCGAGCGGAAGGCTTTCGAGCTGATCGAGCAGTCTAGTACGGAAGACACATCGGAGGAGCACGGCCGTGAGGATCCGTCGCTCACGACCCGGCACGGATCGCAGAGCGGCGGAACAGCCCTCGAATCGATCGATCGATCGGGGACAGTGCGGCTGACGGATCTTCCGGGCAATGGCTTCGGGTCCGGGAGCAACACCCAATCGACAACAGTTCATAAGCCATTGGCGACAAGCGGTAGATTTCATCATGCAGTTGTGCAAGCGTCCAAAAGCTCGGAAGACACCGCGTGCGGTGGGGGAGGAACGACAGCCAGCACGGACCTCCGCGATATCACGGATTCCGAGATCACTGATGTGATCACCAGACGGGTGGACGACAACCCACGCCTCCCAGAAGAAAAGCAGCCGCTGCTGCAGTCGCAGGTACCTACCGCGGCTTTTACATTTTTGTATAACTTCAGCTGGGTAAATCAATGTAAATCATCATTTACTACCACCTCTAGCACTACTGATACAGCAATACGAACACAGCTCTCGGCTTCGCTCTCCCGACGGTCTCGCTCTCCAGACGTAGTGTGCGTCCAGCCGTCTGGGCCAGAACCATAAGCCCCGAACGCCTGTCGATGAACTTTGAATGTCGCTCACGCTCGATGTTCATTCTCAAAATTAATCGGTCAATCAGTCGCGGCCGCTGGAGCTAGGTCTGTCAAACGTGCCGGCGCGCATTCCGTCGCTTCCTGAGAATACTTCCACCGAGCCCGAGCCCGCCCCGAAAATTCTTCCTGCGCAAGCTCAGCAGACGCAGCAGCCGAGTAGCAATAGAGCTGCAGCAGGAGCCGAGCTGAATCGTTTTCGAAGTAAGCCCCTTGACTTGACGAATGCGAAGCGAGAGCTGAAGAAGAATTCATACGAGGCCAAGTTCGTCGACCTTCTGGAGGATAACTACCGCACCGACGACGCTATGCAACGGGAGGTCGTCAGCACCGTCGTGCAAAAAGTGGTTGCAATCGCCAAAGATTTCGCCACCACTTCCGCGGCAAGGCGGCCATCTTCCGGTGTTGCGAGCAATCAGAACAGCTCCCAAGTTGGAGGTCAGTTCGGTTTGACGGGGGGCTCGACCTGGGGGGCGACAGGACGGAACGCGGGCGGTGGTCCTGCTGGGGCGTTGAATAACAAAGGGAGCAGTACTAGTTCTGGTAACGCTAACGCTCCGCCGTCGCTAGAAGCGCTAGTGGACCAGTATTCGAGTGACCTGCAGCGAATCCCGGAACTGTACCACAAGCTTCTGGTTGCGGTGTCAGAGCACAACACGGCCGCAAATGTTGCAGCTGCTTCTACCTCTACTTCTGCTGCGCAGCCGTCCACATCCACTGCGCGACGAGGGCAGCATCAAGAGACGTCCGCCGGCGGCCAGCACAACTACACGTCGGGCGGCAGCCAATCGTCTTCGAAAACCTGGCTCCACCAGCATCACAGCCAACAGCAGCAGAGCGGCAACACCAACCTGGTGTCCTCGGGACAGATGCTGTCTCAACATCCGTCGAGCATGTCGGGCAAGAAGGGCGCCTTCGGCGCTGGGCAGGTTTCCGCCGGCCGAACAACTGGGAGTACGACGAGTGGAGGAGCGCATCAGTTGCACCAGCATTCTGCCGGAAGCTCGTCGCAGGTTCAGCAGCAGCATACGAGCCAGCCCTATGGCGCTAGCGCGTGCTCGCATCCTCATCAAAAAGGTCAGTCGGCGGGGCAGGGTATGGCAACAGAAAACAACCGTTACAGTCATACGCAGCACCAACAGCATGCTGTCCAGAGGCATCCGATGGGTGGCGGCCAGACGCAGCCCCCGGGACATCAGCAGCACCTCCAGGGAGGAAACGATCGGAGCTACAACAACGGCTACATGGATCCCCGTGCGCAGAATGCCCACGGCCCTCTCAGCCGTCGTGAGAACCGGGACGCGCACGGAGCTGGCCCCGGAGCCGGAAACGATCGCTACAGCAGCTGCTATGTTGGAGGAGGTATAACTGTAGCTCGAGACAACGGACAGCACTTCGGCGGCGGCTTTCAGCAGCAGCACCAGCCTCCTCCGCACCACCAGGCGGCGAGCTCCTCGAGCAAAGGGGGCAGTGGGCCCAGCGGGGGTCAACATTACGGTGGAAATCAACACGGGGACCCCGCCCACTACAACCGATTCCCACATCCAGGCCATCACCAGCAGGAAAACAGCTCTTACAGCAACCGCGGCGGATCGTCGTACAGCCAGCAGCACCAGCATCAGCATCAGCAGGGCGGCTACAATAGTCACCGCGGTGGGCCGGCAGGGCCTACCGGGCACCAGCACCCGGGAGATCATAGTAGCCGGCCCCACTACAGCACGAGTGGGCACGGAGGCGGGGGAGGCGGCTGCTCGACGTCAAGCGGTCACCAGCCCGGGTACCAGCAACAAGCGGGCCAGCCGCATCAGTCGCACTCTGCTGGCCAGGGTGTTGGTCACCACCCCGCGTACCCCTCGGGGCACAACCAGCATGACGCGACGATGCAAGTAAGGTGGAGGATTAGCCTCATAGCTTAGGGGATTGCTGCTTTTTCAGCTGCTAAAAGAAAAGGATGACCGAATAGACGAGTATGCATGAATCTGCCGGCGGGGTGCTGCACGGAAATCGATGGCCATCTAGCCTATGCTGTCTGCTATTTTGCTATCCCATCAACAGAGCCTCACCAGCCAGGCTTTAGGGCAGGCAGAGACAGGCAGGTGGGCTTGGGAGGAGGAATAGAGGAGGGTTTAGAAATAGATCCGATAGGTCCCTCATCTATCGATCCTCTAAGTCTGGTAGTCCCTGAGGAGCAGTAGACCCCATCCGCCCATAGGCAGGCCAGTTGTTGCACCACTAGGGAAAAAAGACAAATCCCGAAACCCCTGAGGCTAATCCTCCACCTCTCAACAACAACAAGCGGGCCAGCCGCATCAGTCGCATGTTGCTGGCCCGCTTGTTGCTGGTACCCGGGCTGCCCAGACTTACCACCGGGAGGCGGAAGTTCGTGGGCAGGATCATGCAGGGCAACTACACGTCGCGAAGGGTAGCAGCAATCGACCACACGAGCCAGAACTGGTGCCGTCTCCCCCAGCATTGGATCGCCCAAGTAGCACCATCGCGCAACAGTCCAGTCAAAGCGGCGGCCCACCGAATGTTTCTTCCGCGGCCGGATCGGCTCCTTCATCCGCCCCGCACGAGAAGTCTTCCGCTTCCTCAGCCTCCGGCCCGTCTGTTTCTCTTTCGCAGCAGGGGCAAGCAAATAATCACAACAGCCTGGGAGGAGTGCCCCCGGTAACGTATCCCCTGACCACGACTCGCGAGGACGCCGAGCCCACGGCGACGAACGCCAACAAGGAGAAGGCCACTCCGGCGCAACAGAGCGCACCAGCTGCAACGCAGGAGCCGGTTCTCGGCGGCCACCAGGAGCCGCAGATTGCCGCCTCGGCGAGCACGTCCAGCAAGGCGTCGACCGCCTCTGCGGGAACCAGCGGGACAGGGACGAAACAGAAACTGAAGAAGTCTTCCAAGATCACCAGCCAGGGCCCGGAGGTCATCGTGGACTGCGACGGAAACGTCATCCTCGACATGACGGGCGACGCGGAGGTTCTTACAGACGGCGTTCCTCTTCCTGCCCCGGGGCCGGCGGGTGGCGAAAACAAGTCCGCCGCCTCGCGCAGCTTGTCCTCCACCAAGCCAAAGAGAAAAAAGGACAAGGCTCGCGGGGGGAAGAAACAGAGGGAAAAACGCGCCACACAAGAAACGGAGCTCGTAGTGGTCGGCGAAAATGCCAGCGGTGATGCACCTCCAGCAGCAGGTCATGAACAGGACGCTCCTCCGGATGAAAGAAAGACGCCCGCCGAACAAGTTGCTGTGGACGCGGATGAGCTTTCCACATCGGTAGCCGTTGTCAAAGCTGAAAACGCCGCAGGATCAAGTAGCGAAGCAGCTGCTGCAGATCCAGATGCCGAACCCGACGCTGACCCATCAAGCGGAGCGACGGAGGAGGAGGCTGCTGAGGCTGTGAACGGCAGGGAACGCACAGCGGGGCCCGCGGCGCTGCAGTTTGCGACCGAGGAAGAGGACGAGCAAACGGCACGAGCAGAAGATGTCGAGCTGACCGCCGCGCCGTCGCAGTCTGGAGCTCCTCGTCCAGATCGCAGAGCCTCCGTCGCTGAAGGAGCCGAAGATGACGATGCCTTGGCTTCAAAGTTCTCCTGCAAGGAGCGGGTCGACGGTCAAAGTTCATCTCCCCAGAATCACATGCAGGAGGCCATCAGGCGTGCGTCTTTGGTTCGGGTCCCTCTGCCGGTGCCGCCTGCTAGCACTAGCTCAGCTGGTGGAATTGTTAAAGGGCCGTCGCTGGCGGAGACTGCGGTGCCAAAGAAGGCAATGATGGTCGGCGGATCTTCATCCGGAAAAATGCAGCCGCCAGCGTCGTCGAAAGCACCTGCAGCAGCCGCGAACAATAAGAGCGAGGCCAGCTCCAGTTCTACTTCTGCCGGCCCTTCTACCGGAGCGCTCTCCGCGGTGGAGGAGATGAAGCGGAATCTGCTGCCCAGCTTCGATGCGGAACCCTCGATAAATTCATGTGGAAGTGGCAATAAGTCTGGCTTTCGTCTCCCGGACGTCCCCCTGGGGCTCGAGGCGGACGCAAAACACCGTCGCTCGAGCATCATTCTGAACGACCCCTCGGCCGATGCGTGGGGCATTCTGGAACGAGAGACTCGCCGCTGCTCGCAGATAGGAGGAGTTTTTTCAGCAGCCGAACAAGGGGGGGTGGCAGCCGTAGACTCCATCGCCGACAGCACGGACACGCTGTCGGCGGTGGAAGAGAGCGTCGTGGAGGACGAGGAGAAGAGCTCCGAGGGCGGAGGGGGGCGGGACACGCCCTGCAACGCCGATCCGGACGCGGCGGGGGACGAGGGGACTGCAGCTGGAGTAGACGCTGGGAATGCGGCGGCGGGTCCGGGTGCAAGAGCTTCTGCTCGTGCGGGGGCAGGCGCGGCCGGCGCGCCCGGCTCGGGGCCGAAGAGCAAGAAGAAGAAAATCAAGAAGCATACGAGCAGCACGTGCAACACGGAAGCAGATCTAAGCAGACACTCGCTGGAGGAGGTAAGGCAGTAAGAAAGTACGAGTACCTACTCACGACTATACGCATAACTTAGTCTTGGTCTTAGTTGATCGTGTATGTTGTAAACGTGAAGCCCGTCATCTCTGTTGATTCTTTCCCTGAATTGTGAAAACAGACCGCAACAACGCTCGGGCACGCGGACTCAGACAACGACGAAGTGAAGTCGAACCACGCTGACACCCGAAGGACAACCGAGACGAGCAGCTGCAAATTGGATCCAAAGGCATCTTCCCAATCCCAACCGGAAGCCACGAAAAAGGGTACTTACAAACACATTCTCTGCCAGACGTTGTACTTCTTGTCGGTCCGAGATAATGACAGTCCACCTACGTACGTTCTTAAAATGAAACAGCGAAACCGGGCAACCAGGCGAAGAAGAAAAAGAAGGCAGTTGGGAAAAATAACGGCTCGACAGTGACGAGTAAGAGCAAGAAGGCTCAACTGGAGGAGGACGCCCTGCTTGAAAGAGCTATCCGCGAGGCAGAGGAAAAAAAAGCGCTTCTGGAGGAACGTACTACAGCTACTTTTAGTTTTACCCACGAGATGTTGATGTTCTGCGTTGTTTACCGTTACGTTGTACTTGTAGAACATGTTGGAGGAGGACGTCGAGAGAAGGCCTTGATCTTGGTCATAGAACTAGCACGCGGAGCCGGAGGACGACGACGAGAGCAAGAACGACTAGCACTATCTATTTATAGGTCTTTCATCTTGATCGTCGGCGTCGCCTTCAGGTAGCGGCAAGGGCACGGCATCCGCTCAGACTGACGCAAGCTGCAAAGACCACTCCCAGATAGCAGGCACTTCTACTGGAGAGGACGCGAAAAACGGAGGCGCCGCAAAAAAACTTCATGCGGGGGTCCAGCAAGACGAGAAGGGGGAGTTTGCGCTGGTCGCTGCATCGACGTCAGGCGCAGCGGTGACAGGGGGAGATTATCAGAGCGCCAGTAAGGGGACCGGGAAGAAAGTAGAGACCGTAAAAGAGCGCCGACTGCGGAGACTGCAGATGAAGAAGGATAATGTCGAGAAGCGCAAAGAAGAACAAGTGGCGCAAAACGCAAGGTACGGCATTCATTTTCGTCATTTTTTAATGGAAGTGTGCCTCTGAGATGAAGCAAGCCTACGACTTTTCCCCCTAGATACCATACACATAGTACAGAGACCACAGCGACAGCACACACCCGTGCGCGCAATTGAGTACGCCCTCTCGCGAAGAATCGGCTTCGATTCTGACTGATACGGGCGAACCGATGAAAAAGCTCCTTGCGGCGCGTATACAACAACCGCGCTCGCCTGCAACCTCTTCCGCCGGGCTCTTCTATCTACCGCCATTTAATACCGATTGCAATACATCGGCTTTTCTCTTCTACTAGGGCAAAGCCGGAACAGGGAGCGCAGAATCAACAGGGTCAGCAGTTGCGCGTAGTAGACCAGCAGGACCACTGTCACCCACGACCTGGCGTAGAGCACGAGGTAGATGAGAAGCCCCCGCCCATAAAAATGCGCAGTGCGGTCCTCTTGCACTCGAAGGATGCAGGACGGGATGCAGGACGAGGGATTGGTGAGGTCGTGGCCAAAGATTAGGAAGTTGACCAAATTCTGCGTCATGCATGTGGCACTGCATTTTTGATCAATATCAATTTGATATCTACAACTACTTAGGACGAGGTATCCACGGGTGCCATCGGTGCCGGTGCAGAGCGTTTTCTAGTCCTTTTCGCTGGGCTAGGCGTACCTGTACGTAGGTTCGACTTCGCACGACATTCGTATGTCGGCGCCGGAAGCTGCAGTTGAATTTCGATGGCGGTTTTGTGCCTGATGGATTCCCGCAATATGGGATATGGTCTTCCTGTGCCTGTCGGTTATCCTCGTGCTCGAGGAAGTTGTTTACGTGTCTCGCGATCCTTGCGGATCTGGGCTTCTAGGCCAGCATCAGCATCACCAGCACCAGCACCACATGAGGGAACGAATGAGTCATGTGTCTACTCCTTTTCTAACCGGAGATGGGTATGAAGAACCCGGTGGCGCTCACGCGTGGAGCGAATGGAGGTATGAATATGGTGCAGTTGTCGAGCCTAAGCGCGGGAAAGACAAAGAAGTACGCCGGCAAGGAGGAGAAACTCGTGAAAGAGGTCGTTCGCGAGAAGGTTTTACCGAGCACCAGTATGCTGAGAAGGCAGATGCAGGAGTTTGACTTGGACCGCACCGCCGCGGTGGTGCGAAACGCGAACAACTACAACGTGGTGCCAACCGAGGAAGAGCTGCAGGCATTCGCCGCTGGAGGCCTCGACGCCGACGCGAGAAAAAAAATCGGGCAGGCGAGGAGGATAACGTGCGACAGAAATCACAAGCTTCCTAACCACGACGGCGGGCTACAGGGAGCTTCCGAAGATTCTAAGCGCAAACAGGACTATGCTTTGAGGCAAATGGCACACATCATGGAACAAGCCCAACGACAGCGGCAGGCCGGAAAAAATGCGAGCGGGTGCGCGACGACCAGCGGCAACAGCAGTAACAAAGCGGGTCTGATTGACCGGGATCGAGAGGGGAACGCTCCGCTAAATAAGACAACCTCTGCTTCGGGTCGGCTGGAGTACTTGAGAGAAGGAATGGACTGGGCAGCCGATGACAGCTACGCGGAGGACGGCTGCACCAACGACAAAAGCAGGAACCTATTTCACGACACCTGGGACCTGAAAAACGAGAGCAGTTTTCTAGTTCGAGCGGAAGAAGCGGAACAAGAACATCAAGTGCCGAGACCGATGAATCGTCTGCCGCTGGTACAACCCCGGCGCCACAGGATCTCGGCCGACACGTCCGACAGCGCGGTTTCGAGCGGGCGGGGGGAAGGGGAAGACGACGACCAGGACATATTCTCTGGAGAGCAATTCGCTGGAGTTGGCGAGCCCGAGCTGCTGCGAGTGGAGGACCACGTTCGGGTAAACGACGTCACGCACGGCAGCCCGAAATTCTCCACGCAATCCTCCGCAGGGCCGGACTGGGACGATAGTTTTCAACAAGGCGGAGAGGACGAAGACGTCATTTTTCAACAAGGCTGCGCTCTCGCGGATGCGCAGCTTCAGGCGATGTGCGCCGCTCATGATGAAAGCCAGCAGCCGGAAGCAGTAGAGCAGAAGAGGAAATCGGCAAACGCCGACCGCAATGACCGATGCGTGACCGCCTCCGATGTGATGGCGCAGCTGCGGACGTATTGCACGGGATCGGAAACTGCCAGCTCCCGCGGGGAGGCGATCAAAGCGCTCGTGCCTGCGGAGATGAGAGAAGGCGACAACAGGCAGGAGCCGCCGAAAACATCGAGGAAACGAGGTTTGATCACCCAATCGGTTCGCGAACGAGCAGCACGAGGACGCGCATCTTCGTCCAGACACGAAATGGGAATTATGGATGAGAACGACCCGTGGCCAGATACTGCTCGGGAAAGCGAGCCACGGGAGTGCCCCTTCATGGAGGAACTGCATCAGGACCGGGGGGACGTTGCTGATATTGATGATCAACACGACGACGTGAAGCTGCATATCTTCGGGCAAAAAATGGATTTTGAAAATGTTGGCCGCTTCCATGCGCAAATGAACGACGACCTCGAGGAGCACCCATTCGCGGCGTTCAGCCTCCAAGGCATGTCCGAGCGGGAGCAAGCACTGCAGGAACGGGAGCGGCAGGAAAATTAGGGCCGGACAGCAGGACAGGAGTGTTGTTGCAGCAGAAGTGTTGTTGTAGCTTATTTTAGCCTAGCACGCAGCGATAAACGACAAGCGAGCACGACGCGTAAGAAAAACTATAGTTTTGCCTTTTAATTATTGTGCGTCGCGAAGATCGGAATCGCGTCGAGTTTGAGCACCTGAAGCCCTACATGAACGCAATTGAGGCTTTGAGGTCGCGTTCATGTAGGGCTGCAGGTGCTCAAACTCGATCCGATTCCGTTCGCGACCACTCTCACGCGATCAGCGGCAGCTGCGCGATTGGGCTTCGTGCACAACTTGTTTTGTTCGCTCCCTTTGTAGCTGTACTACGTACTACACTTTTTTCGGAAAAACAAGTTTTTTCCGTGTCGTACCTACTAGACGTAGTCGTTTCTGTAGTACAGAAGCTGCCACAGAAAAAATGCTTCTGCTACGCCCCCTGTAAGAGGTGATTCAGCAGGAGAAGAAGGCGGCGAAGAAGTTGAAGAAGAAGCAGGGCAAGAAGGTTCCGGTCGCGCCTGTCCAACCGAATAAAGCGAAGGGGAACAAGCAAAAAGCCTCGCGGAATGCGAAGCCCTCGCCCGCTGCCAGTTCATCTTCTGCGTCGAAGGCGCCGCCCTCTTCCTCTTCTCCAACTTGCGGCAGCGCAAACGCAATCTTCGTGGCGAGATCGCGCACGAGCAGCTCCCCCGAGGACGTGGTTGCTCCTCCCGCACCGGCGGGGCCGCCTCCCTCCGTCCCCGCGGCTGGTTTTCCGATGCCGCCCGGTCTCGAGGGTTGGGGGTTCGAGGACCTCGATGTAGACCTCGGGGCTGCGACCACTGCGAGCCCGAATTATGCGTTTGAGACGCCGAAACCGAACAAACTACGAGCCAGAGGAGCTGCGGAGAGTTGTGACGAGGGCATGCAGATGCACGAACCGGGCACGGCGAAAAACCGGCCCCCGCGGAGCCCGCGCCTGCCTTCCTCGTCCTCCGGCGATCGGTCGAGAGCAGGAGGCCACACGCTGGAGAGCATCTCGCACCTGCGCCAGCCGCTTCTGTCGTGTCCTCGCAATGGGCAAGGGTTGGGAATCAGATCACCGTCTCGCAATGAGCAGGAATTTTTTGACGACCTCCACGACGAGGATTCACCTCTTACCTCGGATGACGACGAGGGCTTGAAGATGTTTGACACCGCGGGGGATGCTGTCACTTCGGGGGACCTGAGCCTGCTGCTCGGGCAGCATAACAAAGCCTCCAGTCCGTCGCACCAGTAGTCAGCAGTCCAGTTTTCACGCGCCGGAATAGACTAAACCAAATGTTATAAAAGTAGAATCATCCAAAGAATGCCGTATTGTATGATAGAGTTACCAAAAAACACGTCGATGTTCAGGGAAAAGCTCTGACTCGTAGGACTCACTGGGCCTTACAATCGGCGCAGCACAGCAGGAGCTCTGTTGCTCTTAGTTACGCCTGAACCTTTGCAATTATCGGTTCTACAAACTCAATCAAGAGGGATTTTACACTGCCATTTACTTTTGGAACGCAATTCTTCTTCATCCATGATTGCCGAGGAGCTAAGTGAGGAGCCAAGTGAATCTACATCTAGCCGATACGAAATACTACAACGCACAATCTTTGTACATCCACTAGTTCCAGAACAAGAGCGAGACGAGGCGGAGTGGCTACGTACTACAACAGGCTTATTCCTAGGGGGAGTACTCACACTCACTTGCTTGCTGTTGGTTCTCTATTATTTGCTGTAGCCGGAGACGGAGTCCCTGTAGTTCCTTCTTGTGTGGCGCTTTCCGTAACTACAAAGCGTTTCGCAGCCGGCACCTCTATTACATAGCGCGCAGTTTTACTTTCTGCAATGGCTTTTCTGCACTAGTGCACATTGTTTGCGCCTGGATCTTATCTTACGGGCGCCGGTAAAGAGGGTAAATGACGACGAGCGACAAAAACTAAAGCTAAACGAACCGGGAGTGGACAGCCGGCTGCATAAAGAGAGTAGCCTGTATTTCTTTGGTGGAACAGAATCTATCATGAAAATGAAAAACTGGAGGACTAGGCTCGTGCACTTTGTTTTGGGAAACAAGTCCGGCCTAACTGCTTTATTGATTCTTCTACCAGAACCACGCCATTGCGGTGTTTAGCAACAGCTACGGCAGGCTGTCGAGTCCTCACAGCACGAGCGGCTACTGCTTCCCCGTGGTCCTATCTTACGTTACAAACGGGAGGACTCATTAATCTAGTCTACTATTATCTCTCGTTGGCTCAGGCTCGAAGAGCAAGTCTAAGGAGCAGCTCCGGGTATGATCGGCAGAGAAGATCACTGTGATGAAAGAAGAGTAAGAGACCGAGAGAAACCGAAGCCAGTTACTGGTTACCTCCATCATGGTGGTTTGGTTTGGCTCGCGGTTGTTTCGTTGGTTTCATTTTCGAATCACCATGAATGCGTTGTTCGTAGCGTTCATCTCGGTTTCAGCGTCTACGGCAGGCGGAGGTTCTTCGTTGTCGTTATTCTCTATTTTCGGTGCACGTGCACCAGCACATCTAACTCATTCCGAAATTCGCAATCCACCTCCATCCCACAGGTCTCCGACGGCGCATCACTACCACCGCAACGGGCTGGCATCGGAACTGGGTACTTCTGCATCACCTTCATCGCTGGCCCTAGTTGACCACTCCTTCAGCATTTTACACCTCTTTGGCGCGACCGCCCAGCTCCAAACTTTTACAACCCAACACGCGGCCGCTCTCCTTTCCGCGCAGAGTCTGGCCACCGTCGGAGCGGCAAAAACCACAGTCTCAGCATGAGCTACAGCTAGAGCTACATTTTTTTATTATAAAACGGAGGTGGCTACTTTCACTTTCTTCCTGTCGCCTCGACCGGGCGCGCCTTGTGGGCGACGCATTTCGGGCCGCCACGAGCAGGAACACGAGTTAGTAGCACCACATGATCTACTGACACTCTCTCACACTGACTCTGACATTTCTTATCTTTCACCACTCACTATTCGTACTCATTCATTGTCAGATAGATACAGCTCCGTTTACCGACTCGGAGATTCACGAAGCGCGCGACAATCAACGCACTAAACTAGTAGCATTCGGCCGTACACGCACTGTAACTGACGACCACGGTTGCAAGGAAGTGGCCCTAGTTGCGCTGAAGATCATGAAGATGGTGATGGAGTTGATTTCCGACATCCTGGCGCCGCGTTTCTGGCGACCCCATAAAGATAAAATCTCAAACAAAAGAAATAGAAGTCAAAGCGCGCATATAAATTAGTAGTTTCATGATATATGACGCCCGATGAAAAATATTTAGTACAACAAGTAGCGTTTCGGTTTCGATTTCGAAATCCATAATTTCTGCAAAACAAAAATGAATAGCTACAGTTGAGTTCTGAACGATTTTTTCAATTATCTTGGAGTCGGCCTCGCCATGCTGCTTATAGGAAATTTTTTAAATTTGTTTCTACCCCAGCCCCACTGGCGCTTTTGCCGTGGCTCTCAGATCATTGATATCCCCTGCGAGACCATGTCTTCATGTATGTTTCTTTTGTTATCGACGCGAGAGGGTGAGGGACGACTTGCTCGTACTGCGAGAGATGACATGAGGAGGCGACAGCTTTTTTCTTCGACGAGAATAAGAGATGCGCGAGATGATGATGAGCCACACCAGTCCATCGATTGCTTTGGGACGTCAAATGAAGCGGAGGGAAATTATTTTTAGTCAGACATCAACAAGCGAGGGCTTTTGAAAGTGCGGGAGCGAAGAACGCACCGAGGAGAGGTTTTTTAGAGCTGACGCACTACCCGGACCCGGTCGTCCTCTCACAAAAACGCCCTAGCTGTCTAGAATCCGTTTCCGCACCACCGCTACTTCATTCATTGATTTAGTGTTTGTGTTACGTCATTCTCGGCGATCATAAAGACGATATTACATTAGGATTAGACCCTGCAACTTCATCTCGCACTGCAGCTGCTACCTCGCTGAAATGTAATCTGTTCACAGGTAACTTCCCTTCGCGTGCCGCCCTGCAGCAGCACAGTTCGTCGATGCGGTTTGGTGGTCGCGCGGGGCACCTCCACCAAATGCAGCAGCACGGCCAGAACGAGGACGACAGTGACGAGGATCAGAATCTGTCTCCGCAGCACATGACGTTGCAGCCACAGCACCACCGCATGCGCCGGTACAAGCAAGCCGCGGGGCTTGCCGGAATGCACCAGCACCCCTTCGTCCCACAGCAGGTTCTTCATCCCCGCGGAGAAGGTTCATCCTCATCTTCAGGCGGTAGCGGTTCATCTAAAGGTGCAGGCTCGGGGGCTGGTTCCGGTGCGAGCAACCCGTCGAGCAGCAAGTCGGCATCTCCGATGGAAGCTAGTGTTCTTGGGCAAACAAGAACAACTACGTCGGGGGCATCCGGCGCATCTTCCAGGTTGTACTACGGCGCGAACGATCAAGTGATGCGAAGTCATCGGGGGGGCAGAATCGGACTCGGAGGGATGGGAATGGAGGAAGATGAGTCGTCGCCTCTGAATCGTGTGAAGATGCCCCGGGCGGTACTGGAACGTCATCTGAAAGGCGAGTGGAGCAGAGTAGATTTGGAATCCTGCTCCAGTACTTCGACGAGTAGTATCACAGCACGCGGCGGTGCTACTCGGGGGCAGCAAAATGTTCGGCACGTGGCGAAGCGGGCCGGCTGCGAAGATGAAGTACTAGATGCTGCTGGCAGCCCAGACGAGCCCAAGGCAGTGTTGCTTCAAGAAAATCTCTCGCTCATGAAGAAAATAGAGCTGTCCGACAAGAAAAAAAGACAAATACTGGAAGAGCAGCAGGCAAAGAGCAAGACGAGAAAAACAGATGAAGACATAATACGGGAGGTGACTAAAAGAAAAGCCGCGATACAAGCGCAAGCGAGGATAAAGGAGATGGAGGAGGAAGAGAACTTGAAAAAGTTGCGGGAGCGCACCATGCACGCGGAGAAATTGGTGGCAATTAGGTCCGAGGAAAACTTCTTGCCGATGAGGCAGGAGGCGGAAGTTTCAAGAATAGGACATTTCCTTATTCATTTTCATCCTCGCGACCACGTGTCGCTTCTCCACTTCAACTAATAAATTCTCACCAATACCGGCACCTCGCTGACAAGTAGATGTCTGGTAGGGCCAGGCGTCTGGTTCAGAATCTGATACCCTTCATCAGATTTATTTTGGCAGCGGAGGCCAGCGGATCTGTTAGTTTTAATCTAGTTCTAGACTGTAGTCATTGTCATTGACAGTGTCTGAGTCAGGGTCAGCCTTCCTCCTCCTCCCTCGTTTTCTAATTGTGGCGATTACGTGCGCGACATCATGGCGAGCAAGAATGCGACGCTGTTGGCAGGGCAATCCTTGAGGGATCATCGGCTTCGGTACAAGCAGCTGCACAAGGAAGATACCGATGAAGACGAAGATTTCGCGGCCCTCTCGAATCCTGCCGCCGCACGAAGCCGAATACTTCTGCGCCGCACGAAACCTGCTGCAGGTTCCACTTCGCTTACTCATGAGCGTGATTTTGCTCACCAGCAGCCAAATTTGCGCGTGCCGACCTTCACGACCGCAGCGAGGAGCAAGAAGTTTTGTGCTGTAGACAGTACAACATCTTCAGGGAAATCGTCACCTTCGGAGGCGTTCGCAGACCCCTTTGTGGACGTGGAGCAGGTGCTGCGCAACGGGTACAGCTTTCGAAACCCGCGGCAGTGGCGGGAGCAGCAAACGAGCCTCGTCGCCGCTTCCGGCGCGGAGGAGGAGAAGGAAGCTGGAGCGATGGAAGCGAGCCATCAGTTCTCTTCTCACCTCAGTTCCTCGTCCTCTCACGTCGACCAGCTCAACTACTTGCGGAAGCAGCGGGATGAAGTGGAGGACGCTTTGATGGGCAGCGCCTCCTCGTGTACCAGCTCGGCAGCGGGATCCGCCTCGTCGACGAGGGAAGTCTCCTCGTCGACATTAAGTACTAGTGGTTCTTCGGCCACTACTAGCAGTTTTCGTAGGTCCGCCCCGATCAACGACGTCTGCGAGATGTACGAGGACATTCTGGCGGACAAGCGTGTGCCTTCCTTTCGCGATATGCACGCGGGACGCGGCTTCACTCACGCCTTCCGCGACTTCAAAGAACTCGACGAAGAGGATGAGGACCAGTTGTCCTTCCAGGAGCGAGATGTCCATGTTGAAGACGAAGACGAACTAGAAGAAGGAGAACATCAGCAGCTGCTGCATCAAGGTCGTCCGGAGAGGAACAAAAGCCCAGAGTGGAGGCAACAGCTGCAAACGGAAATGAAGCGAGAACTGGACTTCGATATGCCTGACATCAAGACTCTGTTCCCTCTCCCCGCCGACTCGCAAAGTCCCGCGGGACGAGGTGCCGCGGGAGCTACCTCGACGGTGGCTGCATCAAGGTCGTCCGGAAAAGAAGAACCCGATGAGGTCTTGACGAGCAGCAAGATGAACAAACTCTCCCCGCAGGAGGAGGCGGCGTTTCGGACTTTAGCAGCAGAAGGAGAACTTCCGGTGAAAATCAAGAGCAAGCGGCTCGAGCAGATGGAGCAGGCGATGCGCCCGGCGGCCGCAGCGGAGGTAATCCTGAATAAGGATAAGCACGAGAAAAAGGAGGAGGTACTAAAGGTGGAAGCAATAGCAAGAAGAAGGACGGACGCGCACGCAGATGAAGAACACTTCGTACTGAACTCGGAAGACGAGTCCAGCATCGAAAGCCAAGACTAGCTGGATTCGTCTTCCGCGCTATGAACTCGACGAGCTGGTCGTAGATTACCTTAAGGCTTTACTTAGCACTACGATCAATAATAGCGCTGCACCTTGGTAAATATCGCGAATGGTAATGGTAACATTTTTGATTTTGTCTGGATCTGGGTGTCGGTCGGTCCTCAGGAACTGCATTGCAAATGGATAGATTCTTCCACGAGATGTTTTGAGTTTGACACTCTGTCTGCTTAAAGTACTTTTTCTTACGCCCCCAATGTGGCACAGTTGGAGCCATGGATTTGATTTCGAGCGGTATACAACTTATGCGTGTTTTTTTGAGAGCCAGTTTTTCGGAAGGGACAGACCGTTGGTCGTAATCAAGGGAACCGAAAGATGGTCAAGTTTAGCTCGAAGTAGTCGGAGTTCCGCTTCGTTCCGTCACCGC
>RXOD01003895.1:0-39070 GCA_005223375.1 Amoebophrya sp. AT5.2 | reverse complement strand
AACGGCAACTACCCCGTGATGGCCCGGCCGGTCCCCGGGCATGAGCCGCCGCCGTTCCGGCCTGGCCAGGAAGTCCTCGCCGCGGTGAAGATGAAGTGGACCAAAAAGCTGACGCAGATGAATCCCAAGGGCACTGGCAGCCACTTCAAGGTGGAGCGAGGTTGCGTGGGAACCGTGGCGAGCATACACCCGCTACGGGTGCGTTGGGAATTGGGCCCGGGGCGGGCGTCAGCAGCGGCGCACGTCGGCGTGGACCAGATCGAGGACGCTGCAAGCAGCAGCATCGCGCGGCTGGCCGCGGGAGCGCCTGGGGTGGCGAAGAAAAAAAAGCTCTTCGGGATCTTCTGAGAAATTAACAAGCGTTTGATCGGACCTGAAGTTTCGATTTAAAAATCGGAAGCAATGAGGATGTTGAGTAAATGAGAGTAGAATGCAATGAATGACAATGAGTTCACCTCTAAAAGACGCAGAAAGAATCGCAGAGAGCGCAATACTTGTAGCGCGAGATGTTGAGAGACAATTTAAGAGACAAGTCCGCGGCGTTCCTATTCCTAATAAAGCCGCAACACGCAGGAGATTTGGAAACGAGCGAAATTGTAGATGCGTGATTGGTTCTACATTCTAGTCCACATTATTACCTCTGCACGAGCATGGCTTAGCAGGCGCCACTGCAAGCGGAAAGCTGAGAGAAGCTGTGAAACTTTGACTTAAACCCTACTAAAACTTTGTCCAATGAATTGCCACGTACTTTCTTCAATCATGTACTCGGGAAGTAAATGGCAAGCCCGCCGATAAATGAACGCGTTGAAACTCGTATAGCGCTGTGAACGAACCATGTACAAAAACGATCTGTGAGAAACTCACGGACGGAGCAGCAATGATCCCAGCCAAACTCCCTGCCGCGGCAAAGTGCCCGAGAATGTTCTGTCTTCGTATGTTTTTCGAGCTTTTCGCGCCCCTTGGCTTTGGATCCTCGTAGTGAGAAGGAGGTGACCTAAACCGAGTCCGAAATTTTCTGTTCTCTCCCCTTACCGTAGCCGCCGGCGTCGCCACGGCCGCCTGGGCACGGTTGTTGTTGATGTTTTCTTTTTAAATCTGTCGCTTGAACTACATGCACGAAGACGAAGAGTCTGAAATCGATCCAGATACCTACCGTGGAGCATCAAAATCAGGTTCATTGACGAAGCCGCAATCTGCTCGTGTTCCGCAGAACGCCGCAGCAAAATCGTTCGCGTAGTGGATTGATTCTTGAGGAACAAACGATACCGCCGGGCGGGCGCTAACGAAAGTGTCACGTGCAAAATACCTTGTCACATTTCTTGCTGAACGCAGGGACTTATAGAACGCGGATGGCCTTCTTCTAATTTTTCTCTCAATGACCACTATGACAATGAATTCTTTTTCTTGCACTAACACAATCAATGGCCAACGATTAACATGACGCGAAAAACAAGGAATCTCTTTTCTTTATTCGCTTGCAGCTGTGCTGGGCTCGCACCTTTGTTTGCGTTCGCCGCTGGTCCCACACTGCATGACGTTCTTCGGAGCACTGCCGCGCCGCCACTTTCAAGCGGCTGGGGCGAAGCCACCCCCATATCGGGGGCGGCTCCTTACTTCAATGGCGCACCTGGCGGAGCACCAGCATGCCCCTACGCTGCGGTCACGGACCGGGCTCCCCCGGACGGCGGTTCCTCAACATCGCAGGACTCGAGCGGGTTTTCCCTTCCCACCCAGTCTGCTGCTATTTCCGAGCCAGAACATGCGGGTTCTCGAGTCGAGCCCTCCTTTGGTACTTCAACACAGCATGGCGTTTGGTCGTTTCTGGAGCCGCGGGTGCGGTTCCGATTGAGTCAGTGTGATTCCGAGTTGGGCACGATGATCGATGCGCGCGCCGCCTTACGTGAGCAGGAGGAGGTTTACATCCCTCCGATCGCGGAGTGGCTGCGGAAGGCCGTAGCCGCGCTCCAGGGCACGAAGACGTGGCAGCGCGACCAGCGCGGACCTGCTATCTTGGTCCGGGTGGAAAACAGGGCAAGAAATTGGCTCATCGATGTCCGCGACGGAATCAGGCAACTCCGAAAGAACGCAGAACCACAGCACGTCGCGGCGGTGGTTGGCTCGCTGTTGCAGGAGTTGTACACAACAGTGAATGAGTACCCGCTACCGAGATTCGAAAACGATGCTTACGCTGGGAGCGCCAGATACGACTTTTTCTATGTCAGCTACGGCGAATTTTTCATGCAGATGTTGCTGGGGAGTTTCACGGCTGCGATGAACGTGTGGCTGGCCGACGAAACCCATCACACAATGTTTGTTCCGTTTTCATCCGGGGAAGAACCGCCGGAGCACTCCCGGGAAGTGGTCTTAAGCGTGGCAGAAGACCTTGCGCAAAGTGTCGCGACGAGAAGCCGCACGATCAGGATGAAGAACAAGGGTAAAAGTAGCCACGAACAATCTCAAGCTGAACAGTCGTCAGATTATTTACAGCGCTCTGTGATCGCACTGAGCAGGCTGCTGACGGCTCCGGCAGAAATCGCGGTACTCGCGCCGTTCCGGGGGCACGGGTTGAAGGTCGATCCACCAGCGCCCGTGGACCCCCCGCTCTTCTCGTCGCACGCCCAGTATTGGACGCCGTGGAACGCGTTCCCATGGAACGTCGTGTCGCGGATGTTTGCGCTTCAATTCGTCCTGCGCGCGCTGGAGGATTTTGGAAGGAGTTTGCGCGGCGTTTCTATTTCCGCGGAGACACGACGAGGTGACGCTATCGCTGATGTAAATGAACAAGAACATGGTCCCGCCGAGTTCGCCGTTGGCCAGGTGTTGAAGGTCTTGGACCATCCGGGCTTGTGGAGGTACAGGAGGAGGGGCGCGGAGATGTCTGTGCCGGCTGGGCACGAGGATTACATCGCGTACCCTGTCCGCGAGGATCGCGACTACCGACCCGAGCGAGGGCTACCGCACGCGGTTTTCTTCCAACTGCTGCTCGCGCAGGAGGAGAGGAGCGAGGGCATGAAACAGCTCGCGAGCAAGCGGTGGCAGAGGATGGACGCGTCCGCGTCTTCGGCTGACGAGCGCGACCCGGCCTCGCAGGCGGGAATCGGGCTCGTGGACGCCGATGCTGCGTCCGCGGACGACCGGTTGTTTGCGCTCCTGTGCCTGTCGTGGCTCCAGGGGGACGCGGGGGGTGCACCGGATCTGCTGACGCGTGACCACAGCTTCGCTCCATACATGAACCCCCGCGAGCGGTTGCTGCCACCGGCCGTACTCTTCGCCGTTATGGACCTCTCGGCGAATTCCTATCTTCGGAAGCGGGGGCACGACGCTGCCAATGGTACGGTCTCCGCCGCGGCGGCAGCGTCGAACGGCCCTGCGGGGTCTGCAGCACACGGAATGACCCAGGAAAGCCCCACCTCTTCAAGGGGCGGCGAGCGGCCTTCATCCGGACAACTCCAAGCAGCGCCACCAGCAGCGCCGATGCCGGCGCAAGCGAAACAAATGTTCGACGGCTTAGTGGAAAACTTCCGGCACAGCGCGCTGGAGCGCGTTGTGTGTGCCTTTCTACTGGACGATGAAGACCTAGGCCACCTTAAGTCCTTGCGACAGGCGTTGGAAGAACAGATGCGTCTCGGAAGGATCACTGCGGACGCTTTCGTGTTGCTTCTGGACGCTTTGTGGCGGGGGACATACATGCGTGTGGACCCCCAACCGGAACAAGGAGAAGTAGAGTGGCGAAGAAGAAGTGGCTGCCGCGGTGATGCGGACGTGCGCGTCACGCGGGCGGGCGTCTTTGAGGTGCTCAGTGTGTTTTGGTCCGGACCGACCGAGGCGGAGTTTGGCATAGAAGGAGCAGTGGCGAGCCGCAGTTGGTCTCGCGATGAAGCTGAAGCGGTGCGCGAAGAGATAGAACGCCGGTTCCCCTCGGAGGAAGAATGAACACAACTACACGTTGTACGACATACTAAAGGACTTGTCTGGAACATACATCTGCATGAAGATACCGTTTACCGTACGCGTCGACAAGGCCCCATCGCGCATCTTCAGATCACAGAGAGATGCAGCGAGCGATGTTTCAAAAGTAGAACTGCGCTGCAAGATTAGGTTTACGTAGCGTATAGGACCTGGAAGCCAAAGCCATGCTACTCTATGCAGTCAGGCGTCTGCACATGCGGGAAAGAGTGCAGATGCTATCCACCTCCATCCGAGCATCTGTACGTTGGTTTTTGATGCGATACACTCTGCGGTGGCATGCGGTGAGTTTCAGACGCCTCTTTCCCTGGCGAGGACGACTCGCAGTGGGAGCAAGGCCGACACTCGTTTCACTTACCGGCGTTACCATTGGCTTGTCAGTTGATGCTCGGATCACAGAAATTTTGACTTCAATGCGTCTTCACTCTTCCGCGGTCCGCTCGATTTTTTTGCCATGAAAGTCTGTTCGCTGCCATCGTGACAACTTCTTTGCCGCTAGTAGAGCTCCGTCGTTGATCACACTGTGACAAGAGGCGTCTTCAATCGTACCCGTGATCGGATCTCACCACATATTTTAGCCATAGCCACAGCAGCAAGGTCGTAACATAAAACGATTGATTTTCGGGTCCCGCCCCGTTTTTGGCTCGGTGGCCGCACTGCACATTTCTCTACAATTTTGCTAGGTGCGCGTGCGCACAAATTCAAATAGTTCATGCTGCAGCTCCTGCTCGTTGTACTTGGAACCTCATATTATGCCTTTTGGCTGATCCTGACTTTTCATTTTCGGCTTGTCCTTTATGACAGCGAGAGCACCTCTCGCCGTTTTGTAGTATATCGCGCTATCGGCCCGGAGCCGGGAGGCGGACAGTGACAGATAGTGTGATAGATACTGACATCAAAGAACTAGAAAATGACGCCCGCGCACGAAGAGCACGAGACGGGAACGAGACGCCGGGATGAGTTCGACGACTTCAGTTCCAGCGAGGAAGAATTCGACCTGGACGATGCGGAAGACATCGTTCACTTCGACGCTCCCGACAGCCTTGGCAGGCTACAAAGTGATAGCGACTACGATGCAGCGCACGACGAGGACAGCAATGGGAACGGCCCGAATAAGAAGCGTCGACGCGGCCTCAATGGGGGCCAGATGGACTCCGCGGAAAGTGCAGAGGACTTCTTTCCGGAAAACTTCGACATGTTGGACGCTGACGAGGTGGAAGACCCGGAACTTCTGAAAGCGATCGGAGACCACCGTGCACCCATGGCGGCGGCTACTTCCTCCTCCTCGGCGGCCTCTTCAGGAGGGGTAGAACTGGAAGCAGGGGCTCGGGCTCCACCAGGGCGACGTGTGCGCGAGCCGCCGGGGAATAAGTCGCGAAAGCCGGCGGCGAACAAGGTGAAGAAGAAGGTGTTTCGGTTGGCGCAGCACGAGCGGCTTCGGCTCCTGCGAATTCAAGAGAGTATCCTGCTGTTTCTGGTGGGGCGAGCGCGAAGGGTCTCCGATCTAGCCAACAACGAGACGGTACGTGCATTCGCTCTGTCCGTGTTCGGGAAGCGGGGGAAAGAATGTCCACTGAATGCTGGAGTTTCTGCGGACCCGGTCCCTGCGGCGGGCTTGCCAGGAGCGGCGCAATCGTCTTCCGAAGGGAAGGACACGGACGAAAACGCGCTCATTGAGTTGTCAGATTCACAGGACGATGAGCCTGGGACAAGCAAACCGACGCCCGCGATGAAAACGCGCACAAAAACGGCTGCAAAGGGCAAGGCAAAGAAAGCAGCAATGAAACTCGGCGGCGCTGCAGCCGCAAAGTCCATTTCAACGTGCGCAACCGCTTCCACGGCCTCAAAGTCATCCGGACGAGGTGCGGCATCAAAGACATCCGGGCTCAAGGCCCCTGCGCCGAAGAATCTGCGCGTCATGCGCACAGCTGCGTGTCTCGACGCGGCGATGGAGCTCGCGGATGCGAATAGTGACTTCGAGCACTGTCTGGCCGACTTGTCCCCACTATCCGTTCACGACGTGTTGCAGATGCGGACGTCGGTGGCACATCTGGTTTTGATACTGGCGTACCAAAGATATTTTGCGAAGAAGGCCCCTGTCCTTTGGGTTGCGTCGACTGTGCCGAGCTTCAAAGCGTTGCAAGTCCGGATACACCACGATGGGCTGTTCAGTGAGGAAGCAGTCGAGCGCGCGAGGCAGGATGAACTTTTGCAGAAAACCGTGCGGGAGGCGCGATTGATGGGGACGATGAACGCTAGACGTCGTGCGCCTGGCAGCAGTGCGGCGGATCTGGGATCCGGTACGAGTTTTTTGGCAGCAAGAACCGCGACCGCGAACACAACAAAAAGCGATGGCTACTCGAATTCTTTCACGCCCGACCGATTTCTGTTTACGATTGGCGACGAGAGCGGCCCGTGGGGCTTTTCGCTGTCATTTTTTGACCGTGGCGGCCCTGCCCCGTCGGTCTCGACGCACTGCGCCACACCTGGGGCACCGGCTATCGCATCCGCGCTGCCATCGCCGACCGCACCGAACACCAAAACCTACGTTTCCGCGCCCAACCTTCGCGAGACCGATTTTGGGGTCCGCGTGCACCTTGATCCGTCCGCCGCGCCCTTCAAAAAGTTCACCTACGTCGTAGGGTACGACCGCAAGTCCACGTTCAAGGACAGCGTCAAGTTTTCCAACCTCCCACTCACGCTGAAACGGTGGTGGCTCGAGTTGCGCCGAACCAAATTGAAGATGAAGGACGCCTTACCGCGGTCGAAAGAAGAGTTCAAGACTTCGACGGTGTTTTGTTTGGCCAGCGAGTTCAAGAACAGCAAGTCGAACGCGATTCACCCCGAGGCGAAAGTGCAGGGAATGTTCAAGGGCAGCGACCGCATCTACTCCCGAGCGGACGTTTACCCGCTGCGCACCGCGGACGACTGGCGCCGGCGCGGGCGTCGGGTGAAACTGAACGAGCGCGGCGTGGAGAAGAAAACCCCGCTGGTGGGCGGCAGCGAAATCTTGTTTGCAGTGTGGCAAACAGAGGACCGCCCGGTGGAAAGTCTGCACGCGAACATGGTGGAACTGCGCAAAGAAATTCGCTACAACAACGCAGCCGATAAAGTGCTGGAATCGGAGGCCTTGCGGACGGCGCGGAACAAGTACGGCCATTGGGATCTGGGTACGGTCGAAAACCGATTCGGACGGTACGTGGCCGAGGAACTCTTTGGGGCAGCGGGGTCTTCATCCACGACAAGCTTAACTACATCGGGCGGTTTGCCGACGGTCGTGAGCCGCTCGAAGGTTCTTGAATTGGCCGCCGAGAGGCTGGTGTTCCTCGGCGCGGAGCAGGAGGAGTCGGTGTGGACGCCCGGCGGGGCGAAACCAGAAAGTGCAACGCCGGCAGTGGCGCCGACGGCCGTGGTGAGTGCACCAGTGGCAGTGCCGCATCAATTTGGAGCGCTGCCGCAGCAGCAGTTCGGAGGTTCCCAGTTCGGTGCGGCAGGAGCGAATAAGCCGAGTTTTTTCGGTTCCGTTTCGGTCGCATTTGCAAACGGCAAGGCCGTGGTTTGCCAACGGTTTCTGGATACGGGCCGGGAGATACCTGTTTCCTTTTCCGCTGCTTCTAGCAGGAGTTCGTCATCGTCTTCAACGTCAAGCTCATTGAAACCGGTTTTTGCAAACGAGGTGCCCAAGAACTGTGCCTGGGTGGCCGCACCGTTAGCGAAGGACGTCTGCAAGAAGAAGGGGTTTGAATACATCGAGGCCGCCTCCGGATGGAGCAAGCATCCAGAGACAGGCCGCGCCCAGCGCGAGTTTTCCGGAGTGCTGTTACTGGCACGGCATGCAGTGCTCGTGCACACGGAAGCCAAGGAGCTGGAGAAGAGCAGAAACGCGCGACGGACGAAGAAAAAAGACGACGAAATAAAGTTCGCGTGGACGGAATTGTGCAAAAAAATTCTGGTGGAAAAATACTTGAGCAGGAAACGAAAACGTTGAGCCTATGAGGCGCAATCATGTGGTCAGTGCTTAAAATAAATGTAGTTGTAGTTGTATCCTCCATGATGGCCCATCCTCCGCGCTCGTGTCGATTTTCAGCCGCCTTCTCGATAAATGAGGGTAACGACTTCGACGACTTCTGAAACAAAAATGGTGAGAGAGATTCGCAACACATAGTCGTGTTCGCTCGTATCGACGGCGAAACCGAGCATCGCTCCTTTTGGGAAGGGGAATATCGTATACGTCGATCATCGCACTATCGAGGAGAGACCTCAGAGAGTTTTAGTTTTTCTCGCCAGTTTAAAAGTTAAAGTTTATTGGGTTTCATCGCGGTCGCATGAGGGCCCGGCAGGTCGGCCGTCATTTCTTTGTTACGTCGCCTGTAAGTTTCGAAGCACGAAAATCAAATGTTCCTTGCAGCACTCGCCTTGTTTTGCCATAGTCCATTTTTTGCGGAATAAAGCGTACCCTCAGACGAGCGCGAGCTGTTCGTTAATTTTGATCTGAAAAGAGCACTGTCTGCGCCCACCACTGGACTAAAATCGCGGCTTTTCTCCTGCGAGCTTCCACGCCAATCAATTCAGTAGCAGCAACTCACGGAAGATGGTATTGACTCTGAAATGTGCATGATCGATTCTAACTTTGTTCTGAAAGGTCCCGGTCATTATTTCTGGCAAGTAGCCAGTGCTGTCGCTCGCTCAATCAATTCCCTTCCACACCACTGCTCTCCAGGTGAACAATTACGCCCAGGGAGTCCCGCCAAGGAAGCCGGTGCGGGCTAAGAGCATCTACAAGTACGTTCCGGGTGACTGGATCTGCCCAACATGTGAGGACCTGCAGTTTCGCCGCAACCAGTCATGCCGGATCTGTGGCACGATGAACCCGATGGTCCTGGCACAGGAACTTGCAATCGCCGCAGGGGTACTCCTTCTTGGCAACTTGTTGTCTTCCGGAACTCGGAACGTGTAGTATTGCAAGAATCGCTCTCGCTCAGAAAAATCCACCGTCTTTCTGGTGGCACGTTACGCTGTACACACCCATCACATCAGAAATCGCTTGTCGGAAACCCGGTGTTTCCGCAAGCAATGCCGCAGACAGTGAGCAAGGACTCAACCGCACCGTCTGTCGGGGACCACATGCCAATGAAGGGAAAGGGCAAGGGCGCGCAATTTCCAAAGAGCGGTACTTCATCAGGCTTTTTTAGATTTGTCAACACCGGGTGCTCCTGATAGTGATAACAAAGACAAACAAACTGAATTAGTACCCCGACATGGAGGTGGAAATAGACATTCCAACTCCATTTCCATCCAGATATGAAATTCTCGATGGCGGGCGGAGTGCCTATGGCACCGGCGGCGCCACTGTACCCGAATTGGGACGCTGGGATGCCGATGATGATTCCGCAGGACCAGAATATGAGTTTCGCTGGATTCACCCACCCCAACGTTCAGGCCGCCTACCTCAATGCCATGCAGCCCCAGCCCTTCCCGCAGTTCGCCTTCCCGCAACCAGGAGGTGCGGTCTTATCGATTTTCTGCCTCTTTTTGTTTTACTATAAAGGTTGACTTTGTACTTTGGCGGAGGGCGTGCGTCGTTTAGTGTTGCTGCGATTAAGGAACAGATGTAAAGTAGATGAATGAAGAAAGTCGAAACTTTACGTCTTTTCGTCCCTCAATGTGAGATCGTGTGTACTACTTCATTGTATGAGCAAGCGCTTGCTATCCGCGCCAAGCAGACCCAAACCAACGCATCCATCGCAGGCAACATGAACATGATGATGCAGATGCCGTTTTACGCGGGCGCTTACAGTGGTGAGGAAACCTGCATGCCGGTTATGCCCATGCCGACTACAACCGAGCAGGACATGTCGTACGCTGGCGGACGACGACCCTCCGTATTGAAGTTTGAAATTCATTGAGCAAGAGACGTGATGATCTCTACTTTTTCTGAACACCAGCCCCGGCGACAGCGAGGCCGCGGGGTGTAACAAGGATGTTGGTGTAGTTAGATTGATACAGATACTCTCTTATAAATGCTCGACGCAAATTTAAAGGGAATCGAAAAGCATAGCTTTTCACCATGATTTCATCTTATTCTACTAGCTATCTTCTTGAATGACAATGATCTCCACTAATCAGGACGACGCGACCACCGCTGGCCCTGCGTCCATGGCGTACCCAGAGAACTACTCGTACTGAGAACAAGGTCGTAGTTCTCCGGAAAAAAAATGACCTTCTGACGGTAGCGGTGGAGCAAGGCGTCGTGGTCGTCCTCAACTTCATGCAAGGCGGAACAGGAGGTGCGACAGACTCGATGAATCAGAAGTAATTTATTAATTTGGCGGAAACTTCTACAGGAGCCGCAGCTGGCTGTTCCTGCTGCTGCTGTCGACGGCCTGAGGGGACGCAGTGCCAAATGAATTTTTCGACCATAAGGTTGTGGACGATTGCTTGATACATACGTTGAATTTGGAGTAGGTACCATAGAGGAGTGCAGGAAACTTGCGAAGAGAAGAGACTGGTCATCCTGAAAACAAATGCCTGCTGCCATTGAGAAGTAAGTACCGCGTAAGGTAATTCCGGTCACAGAGGCAGAAGAAAGATACAAACTTTTGACTTCAAATGAACAGAGGATGAATGAAAAATCCGAACGGGTAGGCGATGTATCCAGGAAAAAAAAATCCAAAATCAATGTACTGTAAACTCCATCATACTTCTCCTTTCTGTACATCTACACAATAGGCTACGAGCTAACGGAGGCTGGCACGACGGTCGCGGCGCAGCAGCTACGTAGCAGAGGCTGTGTCCGCTACTGCCGGAGTCTAGTTCGTCTACAGGGTGATTGAAGTTGAACAGCAACAGAGGAATCGAGCACTTCCACACACGATAATAATCAATTTAGCTGCAACAACATCACTTCAGGGCGAGCCACAACTGTGGCAACAAGCGCGAAGCTCTCAAGGGTGATAAGGATTCAATTCTCATGCTTCATCAGGACACATGGGGAAGCGATTATTATCAAAGAGGGGTCGGCTCGCGAGGGATTTTCGGTTTTGCTTTCGGCAACTTGGCGCCGGGAGCGAATGGCGAAAACCCTTTGATTGCGAGAATGTAAAAATCACCATTTCGTTTGCACATGTCTTTACGGATGAATTCTCATTGAAGAAAATTACGTAGAATGAACAGCCGCATTTATTCGCGATAGACGCGCACGGACTTTCGTTGTCATATATAACGGGATATTGAGCAGCAGCAGTACTAGCAGTTTGTAGGTAGCATCAGTGTAGTAGCCGTAGTGCCTCCGTTGGCCCGCGTAATGCTGCCATCGGTTGCGCAATTCGCTGGTAATTCAATTGTGACTACGCTGAAAGGAACCTGTTCTTAGTAGCATCAGCAGCGGGTTGGGGTTGCGTTGGGCGGACGAAACTCCGTCTGCTCAGTGTGATGCAGTTGTGGTGCTGCGAAACATGGGGTAGAAAAATGCCGAGACTTGGGTATGATCGACGGGTCGGGGTGGGCAGTACAGGTGAATACTTCTGTAGGCATAAATACAATCAAGTTACTGGCTGCTGTCGAGGAGTAGGCACTACAACTACAACGTCAAGAGGTAGGGTGGGAAGAGATAAGATGATAGTATAGAAAAAGGACGAAATTGACATTGAGGTGGGTCGAGGGCCTTCGGCGGGTCGGGTAAATCTCCAGGGAGGCTATTAGGGTGGGTCTCTATACTACTTACAATCGGTGGAAAGCCAGCGTATTTTACTTTTGCCAAAGGATTTCCTTTTCCGACTTGGATGATCGCGGTGCCTTACGTTTCAGTGCGGCACAGCAGGATTTCATTGTCGATACCGCGAGGAGCGTCTCACAGCTCCGCATACACCACGCACCACCTCCATTGGCAGGAATGTTTCTGCTTGCTATGAAACCTCTGCTCTATAATCTATACTCACAAGAACATCGATGTGGAGATGCTGGGTACTATCGATCGTAGGGCACGGCTCGGGCTGGGTGTGGTACTACAAAATAACAACCTCAAGAACAACTACAAGGCTCCGTCCGCCTGTATGTTTTGATTGCGTCTAGTGCTCTTGTGAAGTCGCGGAGCGATGGCACGAGCCGCTAGATGTAGTCACTACTCGCCTGCTATCCATCGGCACACAACAAGAGATCTCCGAATGCTTGCTGACGACATAGGATGTCATGTGGATGGACCAATGAATCTTTACGTAGGAGACGACGCGAAGAGCTTGATCATGAAGAAGACAAGCAGTGCCATGCTACCATGTCTGCGGCGCCTTTGTGTGATGCAGGTAAATTTTGTGGCGCGACGCAAATTCAAATATGTCAGAAGGCAGCCTGGTAGTGCTGCGCACTCGCCCAGACTGGTCCGTACAGGAACTCAGTTCTGGCCCCGTTCGTGGTACTCAGAAGATCAAGATTCTTAGCGGAGCGCAAAAAAAAATAAAAGAGCATCTGTCGAAGAGAGATTGGCAAGCATAAACTAAAACAGCCTCTCAAGACAATAAGGTCCTGAAAGAAGCAAGCACAGTAAGTCGTACGAAGCGCAGAGTAAGTACACGAGTGCAGCATGATGATGGGAGAGCGTTTGAGCGAACATTCCAAGAAAGTAGAGCAAGACACAGTAACAGAACACTGGACGAAAGGAGAAGCAGAAGGACCAACTTTCTGAGATAGAGGTTCGCAATGAGGAAAAAAAAATCCAAAGATGTCTGATCTGCTCGCATTGAACTGCTCCAACGAGTATGGCAGCTACGGCCAGATGCAAATTCTGTGCCGCTGCACTCTTGGGCATCCGTTGGCGCCGCAAGAGTCTCTGCAGCATCTCTCAGCGCTTGCAGGCGGGACCAAGTACATCCATGGTGTGCGGTGTGACTTGTGCGGCGTCTCCTCGCGGCACCGGGCGCCCTCAATATACAACTCGGCACTCGCTTTAATGTCGGCCGCTGCGCAGCAGGGGGTCTCGATGCACGGACACTCGCAGTTGCAGTCCTCGGACTCTTTGCAAGGAGCGGGCGCGGTCTTCTCGTACCACTGCCAACCGTGCGGGTACGATTTGTGTCCTGCATGCGCGAACGAGGAGTTGGGTCTCGGCCGTAACAACGTGGACATCGCGAATAACTCCAGTCGCCGCGACGCCCCGAGCGTGCTGGTGTGGGCGTCCCCAGATGCTGAAACGGGAGGGCAGAAGGGAGGGGGCCAATGGATTCGACTGCGGCTGGCGAAGGAGCAAGAGGCTGAAGGTAGCGAAACTAGCAGCGGCGAGCAGACCCAGACGCCTGCGCTCGAGGCAGACGCAGAAAGCCAGGCTGTGGCTGCGGCCGGCAAGGATGGCGCGAAAGCGCATCAGCTAGTGGGTCCAGAATCAAGCAACGAAACCGCATTTCCAGTTGTTGTCCCTCGAAGTGTCGTATGCCCCCAAGATGAGGGCAAGCTTTCCATGACCGCCGATTCTACGAGGATGAATTTTGCCGTTGTCCGCGGCTTGTGGGATCAGTTTTGTTTCGGGGGATTTTTTCCGGGAACAATCGGTGCTGCTGCTTCATCGTGTTCCGACAGGAGCGTGTGGAACCCACGCCGCGCGTACGGAAGGACGTGGGTGATCGACGCCGGTAGCGGGAGGTTTGTACGGGAGCACGACCGGCGCTTCGTGCTAGCACAGCAGGTGCAGGAGCAGGGGTCCTTCTTTTCAAAAAAGGAGAAGCGCAAACACGACCTGATTCGCGCACGACTGGAGGAACTCGCGGGTAGTGCTGAAGAAGACCGGACCGCGCGAGCTGCTCCAGATACAGATCGCTTGCACGAGGCCGGCGCGGATGTTGTTCCCGGAGCACTAAAAGTGGAAGACGCATCTTCTTCTTCAAAAGAGAGCGACCCGAGTAGTTTAAGCACTCCGCCGGCGGTGGCAACGAACGAGGATGTGCAAAAGGTACGTTCTGCAAACGGCGATGGAAACCGCGTCGCCACTGAAGACAACGATTCGAACAAAGAAGGAGCGGGTAGCGCGAGCCTGGACGCCGTCGTCCAGGCGTGTTTCGCCATTGACGGGGTGCGCAGCAACATTCTTTCGTTCGCGATGGACGTCGTTTTTCCTGTTCAGTTTCTGCTTTTGAACGCGAGCCTGTGGAGCGGGGAATTCGCGAAGTGGATCCTCGAGGACGGGTTGCTCTGGCAGAACGTTGCGCTGCACGTGTTCCCAACGGCGAACCCTCTCCTGACGTGGCTCAACTTCGGCTATGTGAAGCGACGGTTGCTGGCGACGTGGCTGTTCCGCGACGTCCCAGCGGCGCGAATACATGGAAGTAGTGCACCAGCAGCCGCACGACCATCGTCTTCTGTTGCTGCGACGAGTAGCTCTTCTTCGTCGCCGCCGCTCGCGCAGCATGCGGTGGAACTCCCCGCCTATCTCCGGACCGGCGGCGGTGCAGCGCTGTTGAGCCAGCGCTCGGAGGCGGCAGTAGAGGAGGAGGGGGCGCCGAGTATGGGCAGCCGGTCGCTGGGCAGCCGGTCGCCGGGTTCGACCGCGGGCCGCACACGGTCACGGAGCACTCGACACGGGACGAGCCCCCCACCGTCACCGAACACAGTTGCACGCGAGCACGACACGACGGCATTCCGGAGCGGCAATGCGGACGCGATCTTCGTGAGCGCCGCTCAGCAGCAGGGTGGTTCTCGTCAAGGTGGAAATTCCGTCAGCAACGACTTGATGGACTCGCACCGACGCAATTTTTCCGAGCAGCGTCCGACACGGTACCTGGCGTCGCACGCGATCGAAAACTGCGACGAGGCGCAGTGCCCCATGGCATGGGAGAGTCTACAGTTCCAATCGCGCGAATCGGAGCACATCCGCGTGTGCCAGCACTGTCGACAGGATGTATACTACAGCGAGGATATCGAAAACGCGATGGCACACGTGCGACGTAATCACAAATTCGCCGTCGGCAGCGCACAGCATCGGTACCAAGACGGGATATCGAAGTGCTGTCGTGCACACTTGCGGAACAACGTGCGTTAAAAGAACGCAGAGATGCACAGATGAAAGAAGTTCTGATATTTAACGAGTGGACAATTTTCGCCGCGACATAAAGCTGTTTCGCAGATGAGTTTCGCTTTGGTTGTGTTGTACGCACAAATCAACATGTTGAAGGTAGTGGGGCATGCGCTTTTGCTTGGACCTCACAATTCGGTGATTTATTTTGATTTGGCATTCCGATTCCGATTCCGCGTTCGGTCAGCACTCCCCAAAAAATGAGGCAGGTCTTTCTACTACATTCATACACTGAGAAAAACAAAGAAACTCTCTGCCAGCACTGAGAGAGCCTCATGAGAGAGTGATGCGAGAGTTTTCCGGGTTCCTCGGACTCGGTTCTTTCAGACCATCATGCATCGATGTACGACCAACAGAACAGTCTGAGCGGAGTGGCGAAAAAGTACACAGTCACAGACTTGATTGCTAAATCATGAGGAACAGCATGACCCGACGAGGAAGGGAGCTCCCCCGCAAGGGGAGGTTGACCCCGCTCTTACTGTAACTGCAACTACCCCTCGCATCAAGAACAAACAAGCTATTTCAAGACCTGGCGCGCATTCAATCCAAAGTTCGTTTTCCGACTTCATCATTATAAATATGCATGAGGATGAGGTGCCGGTAGATAGTTTTTGTTATTGTTTCTAATTGTCAGTCTACTTGCTATTGCTTTCCTTTCAAAGCACGTTTGTTTCTTTGCGGTCGCGCCGAAAAAATCATTTCGTCCCACAAGAGTCTTGGGGAATCAATACTTAGAAAGATCATCTACTTAGCACCAGCGAAAAATCATCTTAGCAGCACCACCAGTTGCAGTTCTGTCGAATCAAAAGTATCGCAAGCGCAAAGCCCATACTAGCCATGGAAGCCGTTGATATTGGGACACCCGCAGCTGATGAAGTACCCGCTCCCCCCGCGCCGTCTGCATCATCCGATAGTCTCAAGTCGAACGAGAGCCTGACCAAAACTACACAGGCCACCGAGGCGGATCCGGCGGAGCAGTCGCCCGTCGCTAGCCCGAACGCCGTTTACGCGTCGGCATCCTTGGAAATTCGCGGTGAAGAGTCCCACATCACAACTCAGCCGTCGTTTCTACCGGCGCCCCAAAAAGTTCCAGTCGCTGGTCCTCCGAAGCCCGCTGTTGTGCCGCCTATCTCCACGTTTCCGGCACCGGCCGCACAGCAGCAATCGCATCAACCGCAACCGCCCGCGGCGCCGAGGCAGCAGCAAGCCCCGGCTTCCGGAGGACCCCCGCCGGAGCAGTACGCCCGCCGCAGCGGACCGCCGAGTGCGCGCAGCATCAACCCGAGTTCCATTTCCAACGCAGCTCCCCCTGCACCTGCGTCAATTCCCGCGCCGGTGCCTGCGGGCGCGGCAGACAACTCCAATTCCAACGACTACTACCACCGGTTGCACGCGCAGTACGGCGCGGCCGCCGTGACTGACTATTCCGGGGCGGGTGTCTACAGCGGCATGGCGGGAGGCGGTAGCATGGAAGAGCCTCTGCTCCAGGATCCCAGCCTGGCGCAGAACCGCGCCCGGCTCCGGGAGCGCCGCCAGCACGCCGGGCTGTTCTCGTCCCACCTGTATGACCGCGACGGCAACTACGTCGGTGTTCATAGCGATCCAAGTCTGCTTCATCAGGGGAGCGATCCGGGGGTCTACAATGGTACAACCAGTGCCGCGCGCGGTGCATCTTCGCTGAACAGCGCGCGGGGTGGGGGTGGCGGCAGATATGGGTCGACTTCGAAAGGCCCGCGGAGGAAGAAGACGATGTTGGAGTACCTGCTGCGAAAGATGCAGAAGCCCGAGGTCATCCTTCTCAGCGTGTGGTGGCTGATCATGTTTTCGCTACTCCTGTTTCTCGCCGACCTGTGGTCCTTGCTCGTGCTCATCTGGAAACCGCTGCTTTTCCTAATCGCGGTGCCGGTAATCTGCTTCACGGTAGTCCTCGTGGTCACGTTGTAGCATTGCGTTTGCGAAGGTGCAGGTGTTGCTCGGCGGTGGTCATCTTGAAGCAAGACCACTGTTGTAACGGACGACGTACCCGTATGTAGTTGGCGCCAAGTAAGCACCAAAAGCATGAACGAAGCATTTTCTTTGGGAGCAAATACGGTCACGCTCACGCACAATAAAGTACGCGCTCGGACTTTCATGCTCTGGTGTTGGAAGGCGAGCAATGAATCAAAATCATCGTGGGTTTCCTTGCCGGCAAGGAAGAGAAAGTACTTGACACAGCCAAGACAGAGCAGAAAAAAGCGGTCAAGCACTAGGCTCAGAGTGGCGCGAACGCGAAGCCGAAGGCGACACTCAGTTTCATTTCTTCATCTTCAGCGCTTTACGTTGCAGTCGTCAAGAAGAAGCTGGAGCTACAATTGATTTTCGGTTTCGGTTTGTTTGCAGGCTGACAGGCTACTTCGGTCGAAACGCTCAACAAGATATGTTTTCGGTTGGCAGCTTCATGCATTCATTGATTCTGTAGTTATGCTTATGTTGTCCGTGGCTGTGCGCTTAGGTCTGTCTGTCTCTTCTCGTTGAACTTTGTTTTGTCTTTTTCCGTGTGAGATAAACCTGGTTACAGTTGTTCGGTGAAAAATCACTGCAACTTTCCTGACACGCTTGCTTCTGTTTCGTGCCAGTTATCTCCGCTCGGTATGAGGACCAGGAAGACCGAGGACCAGGAAGACCAAGATCGCGTGCATGCTTACGCTTACGGTGATGCTCTTCGCAAACTTAAATTTGGAATGTTGATGCTTGGCAGCAGGGTTTATCTGTGTTTCTAACCCGCTAGTACCGAGTCACTGCAAAATTTAAATTTATGATGGTGCCCCTGCCTCGTTCATTTTGACGCACCCAGCTGCACCTGCTACATTCGCGAGACGGGCGAAGCCAGTCGCTATAGGAGGCAGCACAGCAAGCTTAAGTAAGTACTTTCTTATTTCTTGGACTTCTTTCTGTCTCGTAGACCTCAGCCATTGCAAGATCGCGATACTCGCGAGCCGAGTTAGTTTTTTTTGTGTTTTCGTGTCCGATCATGGCGTCCTCAATGACCTTCTCGAGGGTGGCGCTAGGGATCTTTCTGTCGTCATCGGGCGCGGCCGAAGCACTGCAGCACGCACATGCGGTCCACGCGCAGGGCGCCCCCGCAGCTAAGGGTAAAGCTGAAGCCGAAGGCCCACCCGTTCCTAAAGCCGCTCCGCGCGCCCCTCCGCAGCCGGTGGACGTGGAGCCCCAGGCTCCGCGTCCCCCGCCGGTGATCCGTTCTCGGAAGGGCTCGAAATTGGCTTCTCCGAAGGACCCTCCCGCGGACGAAAAGCTCCCGGCGCGCAACGCGGACGACAGCTGCGGTTGCTGCAACGCCGATCAGTCGAAGGCGGACAGAGTTCTGATTGCGCGCTCGAAGAAGCACGTGAATTTCGACGCCTTCGCTTTTGGGGCGGGTGGGTACTCCGCATTTGTGGGCGCCAGCCAGGCCGTGTGGAGTCTCGGCAAAGTGATCGCCGATGACATGCAGCCGGACAAAGACAAGGCGCAGGAGGTGCAAAGTGAAAAAGGAAAAGATGACATTGACAAACGACCGTTCAACGAGATGGAGAAGCTGTTTCGCAATCGCGCCATCGGATCGAGCAGTGCGGGGAGTTGGTTTGTGAGCGCGATGATCTACGATCCCGATTTTTTCGAAGATGTGCTGCGCGCCGGCAAGCCTGCTGAGCATGGGCCCGACGAACAATTTCAGCGGTTCAGAAAGCACCTGCTCAATTGGCTCCAGGAGACGGCGCGCCGCCGTGAGGATCTGATCGGGATCAGTCTGGAGAACAATGCGAGGGCATACCGCAAGCGGGTGCGCACGCAACTGCTCGACAAGGTGGAAGCCGAACTGATGCGCGAGAGCCCTTTTTACAGCGAGGCTCACGACGTCATCCAGGACGCCGTTCTCTCGAAGTCCCCGGCAGAGTTGAAGGGGCTTCCGCGCGCCATGGGGCCGGATTTCGAGTGGAGAAACCTTTTCTGGCAATTCGTGACGGAGTCGAATTTCGGGCCGAATTATTCGGGAGGCTATTACAACGGAACGACCTTACGTTTGGGCACGATGCGGTGGAGCTCGCAAGCGGCGCTGGAGACGAGAGGCGTGCTAGGTGGCTTCGGACCGCGGGAGGATACGGAAGGTCGTGGCAATGAGCAACATTCCTTTTTGGAACAGCGCCGCCGGACGCTCGGCGCGAAAAACGACAACCCACCTGCTGCGGCGAGCCCTCCGGCTGGAACTGCGAACCGACAGCCAGAACCGAGTGCCTATCTTCCCGCTGCACTCAGCGAAAAAGTGCTCAAGGAGCTCCACGAAATCGCGAAAAAGGACACTGATCAGATTGATGGCGATCCTGGTTTGAAAGACTCGACGCTACTGCTTCCGCGGTACAGCTTCGACGCAGCTAAAGGCACGGGCAGCGCCATTCCGATGTATGTGGACGTCCGCGGCTATGGTTCCGAGAGGCTTTGGAACCAGACTGCGGCCGCCGTCGTGCGCATTCCGATAATGCAAGCGGACCGGACCACCGGCGCCGACTCGGGGGCCGATGCGATCTCCGTTCACGCAGGGAACGGGGCCGCGAGCCTTTCGCAGCGACCGACGTACGAGAACATCAAGCTGGCTGTGAGTAACGCATACGTGAAGCGGAAGTTTCCCAAGCTGCTCAGCTACCCGAGCAGCTACCTCCCGGGGGCGGTGTTTCTGAATTTGCGAACAAGACACCCGAAGAACGCGGATGAATTCGCGGCGGCGTACTTCGCAAGCGACCCGCGCCAGGTTCCGCACTACTCGGGAGACCCGCGCGCGGACGGAAGCACCAGCTGCGGGGAGAGCGAGAAAATCGACGTGGCCGAGGTTGCCAAGGCGGAGAGTGGCGTGGAGGACGGCACGACCCGCGAAAACTCCTGCGCGGGCTGCGTCGGCAGCACGCCGAAGGATAAGGTGCTGGAGTTCATCAAGAAGCCGGGTGGGCGAAAGGGGCTGGACTTCCATGCGTGGAAAAAGGAGGAGCAGGCCGGGTGGGCGAAGGAAGTGGAAGAAGCGGAAGCGCGGGAGCAGGAGAAGGACCGGAAGCGGAAAGAGGCAGCAGCGAGGTCGTGCGGGGGCGAGGTGGTCTTTGAGGACGACGTGGGGAGGGACCTTCTGCGGCCGCGTTTTTCGGTTGCGGACGGACAGGTCGTGGACAGCACGGGGCTGGCGGCGGCGGTGCGCGCGCTCCAGATCACGGACAGGCGGGGGATTTACGAACGGCGCAACGACCGGCCCCGGCGCATTTTTCTGTGGCAGAACACGTGGGAGGGTCTGGACGAGCTCGTCGGCCTCGGGCCTCCCGCACAGAGCGTGGTCCGGGATACCTTTGGCGCCCAGGAAGCGAAAATTTTCGCGAGCGTGCGCGAAGCCGACGTCATCAGGCCCGCGGAGCTGCGTGCGGGCAATGAGGCGGCGACGGAAAAGTTGCGAAAGGCTGTCGAGCAAATAGAGCCCGATCGCGCGAAGCAGGAGGATTTCGTCAAGGAAGTGCGCGCGCGCATGAAGGTGTTGTTTGTACGCACGATCCTCGACAAGGCCCGTGATATCAAACCGGACTTCTACTACGAGTTGTATGCGTTCTCCGGCGACCGTTACCGTATCCAGCAACACCAAGCGCAGGCAACCGCAGCAGAGGGTCCAACGAACAAGACGAAGTGTGTCTTGCTGGCGAAGCGGGACCGCCAGACCGAAGACGATTATTCCCGGTGCAGGGCGCTTGCCAGCAATGACCGCGAATGCCTGCAACTGTACGAAGGGTGCATCGATGAGGGGACGGAGGACACGCGCAAGATCGTCGAATTCTCGAAGATTGGTTTTCCCACCACTTGTGGAAGCTCCGTGGGGCCTTTGTGCGAACACGCGATGCCTGCAGACCAGGAGCGGAAGGAGTGCCACGTTGGCTGGGGCGAGCGCACGCAGGACGACGAGAAGGCACTGCCGCGGTGCAGCGTTAACTACTGTTGCATTAACCAACTACCGGCAAAGGCCAAGATGGCAGACGGGGACGGCGCGGGGGACGACGGTGGCCAGGGACCGTCTTGCGGGGGAGGACGTTCGGGCGAAGACGATAAAGACTCAGCGCAGGACGAACCAGCCGAAGGAGACGAGCCAGACGACGTGGACGCGTGAGTTGCTCAGGGAGTCGATACTAGATGCGTGGGGGATCACTCATCACGACGATGCTCATTCTGACGTATAGATTGTTGCGCTAAGATGAGGAGATTAGAAAAGTCTTTTGCGTCGCAATCTGAAGCTCAACGGAAGACGAGGGTAGGAATAGGGTGCGGGGTGGATTGCTACATCTGAATTTACATTACATGTCATTTGAGTCTGTATAATACAGCTTCTGCTCCAGCTCCAGCTCCTGATTATGGTTTATGCTTTAAGGATCCGAAAATCAAAGTTGATGTTGTAACCAAATTAATGACCAGAGCGTACTACTAGACAGAACAGAGCCCGAGCCCGAGGCAGACGCCCGAGCCAGTAATATTAGCAGGAATTTCGATTTTATTTATTTCAGCGGACACGCACCACACAGCATGGAGAACAAAGGAACGCGTTTTTGATTTTTCATTTTCAGGACGGTGAACACAATGAATTTTCAATTTTGCGAGGGTACGGTAACTGAAAAACAAACGTCGAAAATCTTGTGGCGGATGATCGACTGAGACATTGCGTTGGTTGGTATCTCTTCGTGTTGACTGTTCTTGTAGTCGCGAGAAACTCATTCGAAGCGGCCCATTCTGTTTGTCCCGGTTCATGGCTATCTTTGTCCATACACACATTGCTGGTCCGTATCACTTCACTTCGTCATCTTTGTCGTGTCAAGTTTGCATCAACCCGCGCATCCGTTTAATTTTTGTTCAGACTTCCTCCAAAAAGCAGGCTTGGTGTCGTTTCGTGTGTGGTGCCGTTTGGATTTGACTATTTCCTCCGTGATTGTGGATGATTCCGTGGCTTGGTGTTGGAGTTCCGATATTGGTGCTTAAGTACATTTAGTAGAAGATGTCAGCGGTTTTACTTTTATGCTTTCTATTGTCGTATTGATTGCGAGTCTTTGCAGGGTATGGGTGAGTACATCTGTCACTGCTACTGAAGCATTTGCGTTAAGTCACGTCATTTTATTTTACTTTTAACATCAGCTGTATGTTGTGAACTAAGCCGGTGCGGAATCGAATCAATTCACTGCCGGATCGATTTGTCCCCTTTCGCTATCCCTATATTTTTCTGTAACAAGACCTTGAGCAGAAACGGAGTCAGAAATTTTCGGTTGGCGGTCCCGCTGCAACAAGGACAAGGAACCGGTTGTGCAGCTAGGAGCGCTAGTTTTCGATGGCATCGACAGCTACTTACATGAGAACGAGTTGCATATCCCGCCCAAGAAGTTTGGTGGTGGAAAGCATACTTTTACCGAGGACGCGAGGCATCCACGGGTAGATGAGTGGACCGGGAGGATCGGCTTCTGGGGCAACCTTATCCAGCCGGGCGCGGCGACCGGGTCTACTTTCTATCCGCGCCCCGCCCCCCGACGGGCTGTACGGAGCCAGCGCTTCGAGTCCTACGAACAACCTGCAGCGGGCGTTAGACGACGTCGGGTTCGACAATCTGGAGCGTTGGAGCGCCCGACCGCCGGAAGTAGAGGACGAGGCCCACAAGAACGAGTCCGAGGATCGACTGCTGCAACCGTCGCGCGACTCGCTGCTGCGGGAACAACTCCAGGGCCCACACGACCTCCAAGGGCCCCCGGAAGACCCATACTTCTCCGAAGCAGACGAAGACATCCGCCGAGGAACAAATATCGCGTCCATTAACATGGACGACGGAAAGTCTCCGCACGACACGGAGGTTGACTTTCGCGATCTCACGTTTCTTCGAGCTGCCAGACTTGGACCAGAAGAAGCGCGCACCAGTTCCGCAAGCGGACTCCAGGATGAGGACGACGAGGACAGTGCGCTCGCGGAAAAACGTCTGCACTTGATGCTGGACCGGCTGGTGGATGAAACGGAGACTTTGCTGGCCACCGGCGCGAATCCCCTCCTGTCCGGAGGTGCCGGCAACAGAACGGTATCCCTGTTAGCCAGAGAGGGTACGACGGAGGAACTAGGATCGTCGCTGCGGCTGACGGCGCCGACCCGGCAAATGGACTCCGCAGTAATCATGGCTCGCGCCCAAGAAGTGCTGGACAAGGTCGGGCCAGGGAACCAGATTTCGGGCCAGGCGGGTGCGGGTGTGACGGCGAGAGCAGGCGAAGGGTCTGCCGGCGGGGCGAACAAAAATGGACGGGGGCCGGCGCGGCCTGGTGCGCCGCCGATTATATCGTCGACCGGTAGAAGTACCCGGGGAGGAACTGGTAGTGGGCCGGCAAGCGCTTCCACAGAAGAGCGTACGGGGGAGTACTTCATCCCCGGGGGAACGATTGTGGTGGAAGACGAGCAGGGTGCCACCTATGACCAACTTGAGGAAGTCTCGGCGCGATCTTCGGTGTCGGTGTTGCCTCCGGAAGCAAGAGGCCCGTCTTTTTCTGCGGACCAACAAGGCGAAGATTCTGGCCAATCGGCTGTAAAAACTACTTCAGCTTCGGGCGTCACGCGGTTGCTGCGGGCGCCGAGCGATGACGAAGAGGATGATGATGTGCCGGAGCAGATGGAGCTGCCGCCTCGCGGCGGAGGACCGTCGGTGATCATAAAAGGGATGATCGTGAACCCTCCGGACCCCGAAGAGTTGGACAAGAACGTGCGGCACACACACCGCAGCACTGGGTCGGATCGCCATAGCAAAGCGTCGGCGCCGCGCGGCAATCAAGTGGGCCGCGATGAAAGTTTTGAGACGAGGGAAAGTGTTGGTCGTCTTTTGGAACCAGAACCGAAACAGACGGGCACGGCGAGGTTCGGAAGCAAGGGCTCGGAGTCACCAGCGTCGCCGTTGAGCAATTCGTTCACGTTTATGCCAGGGACGTTCGAAAAACAGTCTATGAGCGAGATGGCCGCACGCGCGACGGACGGGAGTGCTGCTTTTTCTGGCGTCGTGGATTTCGAAAATTTGCCGTCAGACGGAAGCGCGATCGGGGGTGGCCGTGGCGCCTCTTTCGTGCAGAATGCGAGTATGGGCGGGGGAGGCCCATCAGGTTTGCCGGCCAGGGATAGTGGCATCGTGATGAAAGGCAGCGGCAGCGCGGTCGCCACAGGGCCCGATCTCGGTGTGCCGACGTTGGGCAGAGCGGAAGGAGCACTTCCTGCCACTTCCGAGGGTTCTTTACAGGAAGCGGAGCCGGCCACTGCAAAGCAAAGAGGACAAGTGGCATCCAGCTCGCCGACTATAAATCCATCCTCGTCTCCAGGGCAAGGGCTCGCGCCGTTTCCCAAGGGGCCGCGGCTTCCGTCCTACATCTTCCGGGAGAACCAGCAGCAGGCGCGGGAAGTGCTTGCCGCAGCCAACATACCGAAACCGCGCGAGCCGCCACGGCCCCAACAAAACCAGCAGGCCGTTGCGACACAGAAAACGCAGCAGCGCCCGCCAGCGCTCGACGACAGCGCGGCACTTCGATCAGCCTCCGCGCCGACGTCGTCAAGCCCGTCGCCAGCTTCCGGAAGCGTCCCGGGATTCACCACGACCGACGTGTCGCGTCCGATCAGCCCCACGACACCGCCGTATGCTCACGGGGCGGATAATTTCTACGGGAACTACAACGATCAGATACAACCGCAGGAAGAAGAACTGCAGCTGCAAGTGGGAGAACAGGCGCCCCTTCTGCAGGAGATGAGTGTCGACATGATGATAGGGAATAGCAGGGCGCGGGCACTGAATCGGGCAAACTTCAATCGGGGACCAGGGCCGTTTTCCTCCCTCCTGTACGACAACAACGGGAACTTCATCGGCGATCCGGGGCTCGTCGCAAGAGGAGAGACTACGCTGCGGGCCAGGTCGCGAATGGGCAGCGGAGCAGACCTGCAGGGCACTGGTGCAGCTGGTGGAAACCGCTCTCCAACTACTCGGCGGAGGAAAAAGACGTTTCTCGAGTACTTCCTGCGGCAAGTGCAGAAGCCGGAAGTCATTTTGCTAGCGGTGTGGTGGCTGATCATGTTTTTATTGCTACTCTTCGTGGCGGATTTGTGGTCATTACTCGTAGAAATTTGGAAGCCGCTGGCGTTCCTGATCCTCGTGCCAGTGGTGGGAATACTTGTGGTGTTGGTAGTAACATTATGAGTTGTACTTGTAGTGTATTCGTTTTCGTCTTCGTTCTTCTTCTGCTGTCCTTGTTTCCGACGTAGGCGATTTGAGAGTTTACACTTGCCTTTCGTCGGCTTTTTTGTTGCTTTTTCTGCTACTTCTTCGTTCCTCTATACTTGTTTTTTCAGTTCTGAGTAAATCATTTCACCATACACGACTAGGACTACAACCTAGGGCTAGGAGCGAGCTAGAATCAGAGTGAAAATGAAATGATAAAGTACACTGCGCCGGAAAAATGCACTACAGTTTTTCTTTTTGCGTGCATGAGAGCGCCGTACACAATGAAAATGAATTGCTTTCCGCGGAATTGCGCCTCGAAATCATGAGCCGCCATCACAAAGCTGGCCTCGACAGTCACCAAGCCCCACTATGCCTTTCGTTGATAAAGTCACAGTCAGACGCCGACATCGAACGTCGCGGCGCGGATGACTCACATGCTTGTACCTGCAAGTAATTAATTTGGGAGCGTGACTGAGTCCTGTCGTTGCAACGTCCTATGCTGTCTCTGATTCTGAAGCCTCCAGTAACATGCAACGTGACAACTTCTTTTCATTCGCTACGTGGCGTTTTCATCCCCCCCAGGCCCACATACTTACTTACGGTCAGATTTTGATGATGCCTTGCGAGTCGGTAGTAACCCATCATTGTCTATGTCTTCAAGTAGTACTTTGTTTTACCTCCTCTTTTTCTCTACTCAAAGCTTTCTTTGTTGACCTTGACTCCGATTTTTACCAGTGGCTTCCAAAAATTTCAACGATCGATAGGAGGTCTTCAATGACTCTTGTGCTTTTCCCGCATAAGCACTCATGAATCCTCGAGTTGCATAAGTGATGGCCAGCACAAACAAAGAGCCCACACGAACACGCAGAGAATAACGATGAAAAGTGGGAGCCAGCTTGAGCTTCCCGAGGGTCCGAGGGGCAAATCGCGAAGCCTTGTGTGCAGATTCTGGAACGCTTTGTTTTTGGCGGACGTAGCTCCGCTTATTTGGAAGAACTACCGGGTGCAGAACCTAGGCTTCGAGGATATTGATCCCATCCCCGACGCAAACACATGCAGACGCCTTCTCGACGCAGCCCTGCCAGTCCTGGAAAGGAACGGTACTTGTCATGATTCTGGACTGTTGATCATGCCTTCTCTGCTGTTTTAGTTTCTGTTCCAGTCCATGTCCAGCAACGCAGGGGCGGGCAGCACGAGAACGAATGTACGTCCTGATCTTTTGCATCCTCAACACCAATCAATCTACCAGGCGGCAGCGTTCCGTGGACTGTGTGGACGCTGAATCGGAGGTTGCTACTGCGGGGCCTCTTGTGGGGCGTTCTGCAGGCGTTCACACTCACGATCTTCCGGCCGGAGGCCGTCCGCTTTGTGCTGCGGGAGATTCACTCTGCGGAGCCGCGACTCCACCTCATTGTCTTCGCCGTGATGGGGCCTATCATAACCGAAGGCTTCTGCTGGCTGCACGGGCAGGAGACCCTCGCTGGCCAATTTTGGACCAGATTGCAGGGCATGCTCGCGACGCTAGTCCTGCACAAGGTGCAGAAAATCGACCCCGACGCAGACGAAGAAACAGAAAAAAAAGCGAGCGCCGATCATAAGAAGGAGAAGCAAACCCAAACTCCAACTTCCTCTTCGCCCGCCGTGACGAACAAAGTTGCGGAAGCGAGCACACTGATCGCCGTTGAGATCTTCGGGAAGGCGAACTTGGTCGCGCTTGTGTCCGGGTGGCTTCCAAGTAACGTGATCTCGCTCATCTTCGGCTGCATCTACTTGATTGTCCTCTTGGGCCCGGTCGGTGCGTTGACGATGCTGTTCATCGTGGTCACGATTCTTATGTCGGCCCGCCGCTTGCTGCAGTCGCGCAAGTTCGAGAGACAGGCGGTTGCGCACGCCAGCGGTCGGCTCGCCACGTTGCGGGAGATTCTCGCGAACATCCGCGGCGTCAAGTACGCGTGCTGGGAGGGACGCTACTTCGAAAAGCTCCAGAAGCTCCGGCAGCAGGAAACGCGGGCGATCGAGAGCTGGCACCAGTTCAAGGTGTTGGGCTCGAACCTGGGCCGCTCGGTGCCGGTGCTGGCGTCGGTTTTCGCACTTACAGTGTACTCGTACTGGTACGATAATCCAGACGCAGCCGCTCCTTCGAGCAGTGATACGTACGGCGGGCCGCTGACCGTGGAGTTGGTGTTTCCGGTTCTGGCTGCCTTGCAGGGGCTCAGGCCGTCGATCGTTCTCATTCCGATCAATCTCATGAACGTGGCGGTGCTTTTCGAAAGCATGCGCCGCGTTGAGAAGTACCTGCGCCTACCGGAGCGTTCGGAGTACAGAGAAAATCCTGTCGAGCAGCCAGACGGTACCGGCTCGGAAGACGCACCACATCTTCTTGGTAGCGTTGACGGGCTCTCGGTAAGCTTGGCGCGAAAGCAAACCACCGCCGAGTCCGATGATGCGACTGCAGCCGGAGCCGGTAATGCGTTAGTAGACGTGAGCACGAGCATAACTGCTCTGGATAACGTTTCGGTGCCGCGGTTGCTTGCGGGCAAGCTGGTTGCGATTTCCGGTGCGGTCGGGGCGGGAAAATCGGTGTTCCTCCACACGTTACTCGGCGAGCAAACACCGAGCAGCGGACGGGTTTACTTCACGCAGGAGGGAAACGCGAACGTTGCTCGCGTCGGCTACTGCCCGCAGCGTGTCTTCGTGATTAGCGGAACGATCGAAGAGAACGTACGCATGGGCCGAATGCAGCTGACCCAGGACCAAGTCCGCATTGCGTTAAGTCGCGCACAGCTGGAGGTGGCGGGAGAGGAACGGGAACGCGAAAACATGAATGCATTAGCGCCGGCTGACCACGATCAGGAGAACCCGGCCGCGGGGCCAAAGCCTACAACTACCTCTAGCGCTCAGGAGCTCTTCCTTACCACGGAGATCGGCGAGGGCGGTGTCACTCTGTCCGGTGGTCAGCAGCAACGGTTGAACCTCGCGCGCGCCTGGGCCGGAGAACCGGAAATCTTGGTTGCGGACGATCCTCTCGCGGCGGTCGACCACAGCACGGGTTTGGCGATTTTTGAAAATTTGAGAGCGTACGCAGACAGCGCGGATGAGGAAGGAACGCGGCGGCTTGTCCTCCTCTCCATGAATCAAGAAGCGCTGCTTGAACGTGCGGATCTGCTGCTCTGCTTCGAAAAAGGAAAGCTGAGGGACAGCGTCGTCAGTGCGCCGAAGCTAAACGGTGATACTTTCGGGTCAGTAGCAGGTGCAGCAGCAGAAGTAGCCGACGTGAGGCTCGTAACGAAAGACGCGGACCCACAGCATCAATCTGTCGAGCTTCCGGAGCAAGAAGTAACGGACGCAGACGGACTTTCTCCAGCGGCCAGTGGCATGAAAAAGCGGCGTCATTCTATCCCCGACTTTCTCGACGTAAATCTCCAGCGAGATATCAGCCGCGTGACGGATAACACGGCCTACTCCTCCGAGCAGGGCACCGACGCCATGCTAAGTGATGTCATCGCCAACCGCCATGCCAGTCGCAGCCGAGAGAGCGAAATGACAGACGACCAGCAATTGGCGGAGGCGAAGAAGGGAGGTTCACTACAGCATTCGCAGAAGTTTTTGAAGAACGAAGAAAAGGCTGTCGGGACCGGGAGGTCGTACGTCTCCCAGTACTTCGCTTTGTTCGGCGCAACAAACTTCAGCGGCCTTGTCGTGCTGTTCTTTGGATCGTATGGAGTTTTCGCGACGTCCGAGCTTGCGCTCGCGGAATGGGTTCGGCGGGGAAGCACCGAGAACGCTTCCGCGACAATCGAAGCGTCGGAAGAAGTCCGCACCTTCGACGACACCTACTTCAACCTGTATTTTTTCTGTGCCATCGGCTTCGCCGTTTTCTCGTCTTTTCTTGGTCTGCTGTACTTCCGCGGCGCTGCCCGCGCCGGCCGTGCCATGCACGACCTGAGTGTTGTGCGCGTTCTTGGCGCCCCACTACTCTACTTCGACGAAAGCAGCAGCGGCCGCGTCTTCGGGCCGCTATCGACCGACTTGAACGGCGTTGACATTCAGTTTTCCACTATCGCGGAGGTCTGGATGCAGTTTTGCGGCCTCGGTTTTACGGTGCTGGCGCTGATGGTGTTCGTAGTGCCACTCACTCTTCCCATCATAGCTGTCGTCGGCGCCTGCTACTGGTTCCTGGTGCAAATTGTGCTTTGGGGCGTCCGCGACACAAAGCGGCTGTGTTCTCTCGCTCTGACCCCTGTGCTCGCGAACATCGCGGAGGCCGTCGAGGGCGCTTCTTTGAGCCGCGTGATGGGACTGGAGAAATTCTTCCTCGAGAAGCACTGCCGAAAAACCGACCTGTACCTTTCGTGCTGGTACTCCTCGCAGAAAATCACCTTTTTCAGCAACCTGCTCTGCTACCTGCTCGCAGGGATCGTTGCGAGCAGCATGGTGCTACTCGCATTCGACCAGAAGGACGAAATTCCGCGCGCCCGGATCGGCCTGCTGGTCGGGTACTGCTTCATGCTCCCGTTCATCTACAATCTCATGGCGCAGTTTTGGTTCATCGTGAGCCTCGGCCTGATGCAGGTGGAACGGGTCTTCCGGCTGCAGGAAACGCTGCAGGAAGAGCCGATCGCGGAGTTCCGGAGGGCTCGGGAAATGCGGATGTTGAAGGGTGGAGGGTGGAAGCCGATGGCAAGAAAGCAGGGCGTTGAAGACGGCTCTGCCGCGCCACCATCGCGGAAATCGTACATGATGGACACGGGGGAAGAGGATGGAGAAGGAGTTTCGGCGAACCTTGCGTCGAAAGCAAAAGATGACGACAATGATGATTCGCCGGCAGATGAAGAAATCGTGGTCGTCGGTGCAGCGCCAACGGGGGATCATTCGATGGACGCGAGAAAACGAACCCGCAGCCGGAGTAAGGACAGCAATTCCGAAGAAATCATCCCGTCATTGTTTCCAGCGCTCCTGCGGGACTACGGGAAAGCCAACAGACGTGCAGCTACTAGCAAACTCCGTTTCCAGGGATGCGCCCTGCGGTACGCTGAGAACTTTCCACTCGCGATAAAAGATTTCACTTTGACGATCCGCCAGGGCGAGCACGTGGGAATCTGCGGCAAAACTGGCGCGGGCAAGAGCAGCATCTGCGCCATGCTGTTTCGGTTTGTGGAGTTGGAACAAGGAAGGATAAGGATCGGGTCGTATGAAGCGGGCGCCTTACCGCTGTACCATTTGCGCAGAAACCTTTTTATGGTGCCGCAGAAACCCTTTTTGATGGAAGGGACGGTGCGCGAAAATCTGGACCCGTTTGGGGAATTTTCGAACGAAGAAGTGGAGTCTGCGTTCGCGCAAGCTTTCGGGGGGACGGAGGAAACTGGACGCATCACATCAGAAACCGCACCCAAGCCACCGGCCGTAGAGAACGAGAGCAGCACTACGACAACGGGATCCGCCGAGATAAAGCCAGCGGGAACACCAGGGCCGAAAAATAGCGGTGCGACGACCGCTAGTGCAAATCAAAGCCATATCACGCTCGACACGAAAATGTCGGCGCACGGTGCGAACCTCTCTGCCGGTGAGGGCCAGCTGATTGCTTTTGCTCGGATGCTCCTGCGCCGCGGCGAGGCGCAGATCGTGATTTTGGACGAGCCCAGCTCAAACCTCGACTACGCGACGGACGCAAGAATTACGGAGCTGCTGAGAACGGTGCTGCGGCAGCACACCGTATTGCTGATCGCGCACCGCTTGGACACATTGTCGCGCTGCGACAAGGTCCTCGTGATGGAAAACGGCTCCGTAGCGGAATTCGGCACGCCTAGCGAGCTGCTGCAGAGCGGAGGTTTTTTCGCCCAGAATTACCACGACGGCGGGAACAACAGGGGCGCATAAAAGGACCTCGACCGCGATGTGAAGAAATCATTTGTGAATTTTCAGTTGCGACTGGTTTGTCACAACGAAAAGAACGTCAAGTTGCAATCGATGAGTACGGTGCACCAGTAAGCGTCGTCGTGTTCCGAATTTCTGACTGCTCGATCGTACTAAAGGCAAGCATGAAAGCTCTCTTGTGCTATGCTCACGTCGTCCACTTTTTCCATCGCTTTCGTTCAATCGCCTCTAGTTCTTCATCCGTGAAGCCTGCCTTCGCCTTGTACCAGAAGCACCTTGTCTCACGCGAAAAGAAATTGATTGTGTCGTACTGCTTCGTCTACCTCTCGTTGCACTCGTCTTTCCTGCCGGTTTAATCGTTATCGTGACCGTGAGTCAACAATTGAAAATTCGCGTACAACAAGTACATATCAGCAGTGTGTGTGACGCCCGCGTTCTGACTTTTTTACTCGTTGGTTTCGTTTTCACTCGTTTCATTCGTGAAAGAGCAAAAGGTCTTCAGTCGCCTGCGACTTGCAACTTCTACTCTGTCATCCTCATCTATCATGTCCATGAATTGAACCTGATGAACCCAGTGCGTGCCCCTACCCCAATATCATGCCGCAGTCCAGTTGATTCAGTGTAGAGTTGCGGACCCAATACATAGAATAAAAAACTCAAGCAGACTTCTCTAGCAACATCAATCTATCAAGCAGGAGCCATCATGTCTCCTCCAGGTGGGAAGGCACATGTGGAGACGGGGGCGGAGATGCGGCTTCGGGAGGGCCAGATGCTCGCCGGAAAGCAGATGAAGAACTGGGAGAATCGCTGCGTGAAGTACCGAGAAAAGTACCAGCGCCGCACCGAGCGCTGGCTCATTGGGCAGGTGGATCAAGCTTCCAAGATGAAACGCGGCGTGCGCGATGTGGAGGCGTTTTTGGGAGCGCGTGAGCAACGAGCGGCGGTGTTAGCCAGGTCGGAAGGGGGGAAGAAGAAGGGGACGGAAGTCGACAAGGAAACGGCTGCCGAAGAGGCAACCCCAGTCACGACCAGCACGCCGTCCCCCGCAGCCGCGAGCAGTCCGGTGTCCCCAAATACTACGCAGGGGGGTCATCTTGCGACATCCGTAGCCGCAGCCGCGGCGGCCAGCCCAGTGCACACCCCCCAGACACCCCCGGCAGGAACGTCCTCAGGAATCGAGAACATCGTTGTGCCTTTCGACAGACAGGGCTTCCCCAAACACGAGTTTGTGCTGGAACAGATGTCCAATCGCGCAAGTGGCCGGAAGTGGAAAAGAAGTGCGCGCGACCGGCTGGGGGGTCCGATCAACCAGACCGAGAGGACAATGGCGGGCCGGGAGGTTGCGCTTAATCCGCTGAGCTACTTCGAAACCGACGACACGAAGAAGGTGCTTCCGGGAGACAAGGTACCAGATTTTTTCGATTTCGTTGCAGGATGGAGGGCACTAGAGATGTCCTACCTGCTAAACCTACTTTTTTTAGTTCGTCAAAGGTACGTACTATATGTCAGTGGTGAGCGCAACTACTTACCTTGGTTGTCGATCGTGTTTGAATCTATTCTAGCTCATGGACGAAGATTCCATTTCCAAAATCTTGTCTCAGGTTCCCCAGTCGGCCACCGCCGTCGCTTTGTCGCAGACGTCTGCCACTCCCCATCGCCTTCTGAACCAGAAAAAGCCGGAGATTCGGCAACAAGACCGCACTGCGGCCTTCATGCGGGGCGGAGCGCGGCCGTTCATTGTCAGTCAATCTCCACAGTCGAAGAACATGCTGTTCAACGATGAATCCGGGGAGGCGGCGCATCGCCACCTCCACGCTCTATCCGCCACCCAACTTGCGGAGTCCAAGGACATCCTCGGACCACGGTACAACGTGCGGAAGAGCTTTTTGCAGCCGTGGAAGCACGGGCCGCAAAGAATCCGCACCGAGTTCGCACGGACAACGCCGGCAGAAATGGCGTACTACGACAAGGAGATCGAAAAGGCAGCCGCGGTTGCAAAGGTAACGGGCACCTGGGCGCGGGAACGCTTTCAGCGGGAGCAGAACATGCTCAACACACTGAGCAAATACCTGCGAAGAAACGTAGCGAGTCCAACTGCATTCGCGGAATATGAAAAGGAAGACTACTGAGCAGAAGTGGAACAGAACGTGCATGATGTTCTTGAACTTGAAGCAGGACGACGTCGTACTACCCTGTTGAGAATTTAGGGCGTCGAATAATGCTCCTGGAGACAACCTACAGAAATTTGATGTGCGCTTTCCCCACGCGGCAGTAGTAGAGTAGCCGCTTGTCATCTACGAACAACACCCCGACGAGTTTTTACCCTAGATCGATTTTGGAACATCTTTTGTGCGGTCAGCGGAACTCGTGCAACATCTACACGGCTACAAAAAAACAAGAACAAGAAGCACTGGTGTTCTTGTCTTGCTCTGTGGAGGAAACGAAAAGTGAAGGCATCAAGAGTGAGAGTGAGTGAGAAATTAATTACGACAGAGCGAAATAAACAGCTGCACGTGCACCGGGAGAAGAAGAGTGACTCGAAAAATTTCCAAGGATAGACGTGCCGACTAGCCGCGGGGGTGTGGGAGCAGAAAATATTTGCTTTTTTACGCGTAATTTAAACACCAAATCGGCAGCCAATCGCAGGCCTCCGTAGCGATTCGGAGAGGGCAGCCACTTACTGAAGAAAAATGTGCGGGAGGTAGAAGGGCAGCACTCCTCTCTTCCCTCACGAAAGTGGAGCGTATTTTTTAACTTCGCGTTCGCGCTTCGGAGCAGAATCCGACAAGATGCCGAAGAAGGGCGGCGTTTTGGCATGGTGCTGCAGCTGCCGGCCCATGACGCAGTTCTGCTGCGGCTGCTCGTTGTCGAGTGGAGCGAAGCTGATTCTGGTTGGCAACCTGCTGATTAATGTCTTCTACATTGCGGCAGCAGTCTCCAGCATCATCTTGAAAGTGCCAACAGTGGGCTTCGGCGACGATATCGGGCACCAAGTGTTCAATGCAGCGTACTGATTCTTTCGTTGTGACTAGTTGAAATAGAATCCCACTCTTCGCACAAAAATTGATGCCCATCAAAACCAAACCTGCGACAAAAATAAATCCACCCCGACAGATTCTGCCTTTTTGGCCTGCCCTTCATCTTCGCGGCGCTCTATGGGGTGTACTACAGACAAGAAACCCACGTGCGGCTCTACCTCTACTACCTCACCTTGAGTTTCTTGATGGATTTTACCTACGTGATTTACTACCTGTTTATTAACGACGCGTGCAGTATGATGCCCGATGCGGTAAAGCAACAAGGCGCAGCCTTCGCCTGTGGGGTCACAAGGAGCTTCGTCATCCTCTTCTCCATCACACTATTCGTACTTGTTTCTTGCCGGGGTTTAATTTTGTCGTTCTCGTTCTTGCCAGTTGCAGTAGCAGTTCCACACCAAAATGTTTTTTGTTTTCATCAAGCGATGTAATGTTGGCTGGCACTCGTCTTTTTTCCTCGGCACTGCGGCGGACAAAAACTCAACAGATCTTCCAGCTCTACTGCATTCACGTGATCTGGTCGATATGCGAGGACATCAGGCAAGGGGGTGCAGGGGCAGGCTTCCCAGAACTCCTCGACATGAAGAAGAAGGGCATCGTTGGCGAAAGTACTCATTCATACGATTATTCACACTTTTTCATCTTTTGCTTTTGCAGCTACATGCCTCGCTTTCGCAGATACAAGGAAGCAAGTGCAGAAGTTTCTAGTTGCGAGTTCCTGATTCTAGCAAAGCAACAGTGACATCTTCTTGTTTTTCCCTCATCATCTTCCGTATCTCCAGGTATAATGGCGGGCTACGCCGCGGAGAGTGCGCAGCCGTTGAATTACGGTAGCCTTGCAACGCCTGGCATTGGCGGCGGCGCCAACCTCTTCGGAGGTACGCGCCACGATGTGAACTACCCACCTGCTGCATGAAGATAAAACGGGGACCAATTGATGACAACAACTTTTTTCCTTCAACACGAGTTATAGCGACGTGGACGCGAATCCGAATGGATCTACATCCATCCGAAGCCGAACGCAAGTGGATGCACACGGGCACGGAAGCAAAGATGCAAAAGTGGGGAGCTGCGCACCAGCGTTGCTGTTCATTGTGGACTATATCGTGGAAGTAGACGCTGACGCCCCCTCCGGATTGCTATGAGGTAGCGCCACGGATTCGTAAAGTAAGAGGATAAACCGCAAAAACAAATAAATTAAGGACCGTGCCGCGGGACAAAATTAGCTACAACGAAGCTATGATAGATTAGAACGTGGGTACCATTTTGATTTGCTTGCTCTATCATCTTTCGCATTTCTTTGCTCATACGATACATGGCGATGCCGATGGATGACCGCGTGTAGTTGTGAGTATATCTAAAGGAGAATTGTCTTTTCCGGTGGCCACGACACGCCGCTGCAAAAGTCAGTACACGAAAAATGTCGTTTCTGACGCGATTCGTGCGGCCCACGCGGGCAGGCGTGGCGACCGCTGTCGCAGGGTCATTCGCATACGGAGCCAGCTCATCGTCCGACATGAGGAGAAGACCAGTTTTTTGCGAGGAAGGCGGCAGTCCATTTGGTGGCTTTGATATGGCCAAGCTGCAAGGGCTGGTGGGGAAGCCAGATTGGGTGACACCCGAGACCATGAAGCCACTCACGGGCGGTAAGAAAGTTTAGTATACCATTTAGTATCAATTTAAATTTGCCGCGTACTGCAGCTACTGGAGGTACTCTTTTCGGCGTCGGAATCTGTGCGCTAGCCCGCTTTTCGAGGTAGCATCAGCTAACAGCCGCAATGACACAAGAAGAACACAAGAACGAAAATACAAGGTCTCACCTTCGGTGGCGCTTCCGGGCTTGCTGCCGGTTACGCCTGCAAGAAGATCGGGAAGGCAGTAGCGGTGGGAGTTGGATCGATCTACTGCCTCTTCCAGGTAGCCGCGTCCTACGGCTACGTCACCATCAACTGGAAGAAGGTTCGTGCTGTGTCTTCGTTTGCCCCCAACCCCTTTGAATGATGTAAAGTTTTCTGCGCTACGACTACGAGCAGACGAGCAGAATGAACAGGTGTAGACGTCGCGTTTCCCTTTTCAGGTAGAAAAAGACGTGATGACTGCGCTGGATACCAATGGTGATGGGAAAGTGGACGAGAAAGACGCCGGCATCTGGCTCCAGAAGGTCCTCGATGTGCTCGCAAACGACGAATTAGAAGGTACTTATATCTTGTCGTCGCGTCTATTCATTCTCATACTCATACATTCGCAAAAAGGATAATATTAATAAACAAACGCTGTAGTTGTAGTTGTAGTTTCGCTTTGAGAGCCTTAGCTGCGGCACCTAGGTGGAAAAAAAGTTTCTTGCGCTGGTTCGTTTAGCTGCACTTTTTGTTAGTACGTTTAGAATTTGGTCGACGGCTCGCAACTTTTTCGCTGTGTCTTGGGACGCCAACATTCTGTTTTGAATACCTAGGTGCCGCAGCTAAGAACACAGCGACCGGAGCGTTCGCGGGAACCTTTTTGCTGGGCCTGCGCCGCGGTTGAGCGACGAGATTTGACGAATCTCTCCCCAGACACGCATCTTGCTTCCGACGTCATCATCCGCACAAACAGGTCAAGCTGCGAAGGGAGCAGCGGGCGGATCCTTCGCGATGATGTTTCTCTACGGAATGCGGCTGGGTTGAAGGAAATTCCAACGACGTCCTCGAACGACTGCAGTAGCAGATTGAAACAATACCGCATTGATTTTACTCATGTAGCTCCCTGAACAGTTATTTGCACCGAAATACAACATCATTTCACGTCGATACAATCGTTTACTTGCGCTTTATAAAGCTTGACATTTTTCGTCATCAACCGAGATTATTTTGAAAATGAACTGGTGGCGGTCGTATCCACACAATTGCTACTCATGACGGACTTTGCTCTCTGTTCCCGTGCACTCGAAACACCGGCTGTGCTTGAAGCAAGAGACTTCCGTGCTTTTCATACCGGACGCGCAAACGTCTGAAAATGTTTCGACATCGTTGTAGAACATCTCCGTGAAGAAAGCTAACGATGGTATTATACAGTAGTTAATATGTCTCCTGTTCCAGCGAGGACCTCGGTCAGAGTCATTTCCGGCGCCTCCGTAGAGCGAGAAGACACCTCCGTACGGCTGTTTTGGTGAAGGCCTTTGTTCTGATAGATGCTGAACACTGTTGAACGAACAGAGCGGTTCCATGTCTGCGAGGAGAGCGAGTGAAGTTATCAGTTGTTATTCTGGAGCGTCAAGACAGACAGGGCTCGCTTCTACTTTTTTCCAGGGCAAAGCGGAACCGGAACCCCATTGATTCCAACATTAGTTACGTGTCCAGCCTGAAGACTAGTTTACTTTGAGTTTCACGTTAGCACAGGATTTTGGTCCGATAAGAGCCCTTTTCTCCGGCGCAGAAGCTTGATTTTGGAATCAAGCAGAAGTCGTTTGAAACTTTCTTGCTTTCGATTCATTGAACTTGAAAGCGATAGTTGTGATACTTTTGGGTCTACGTCCATCACCAGCAAAGAGCACAGCGGCGCCATGCAAGTTGGGATTGCATCAATTCGCGCTGCTGCGCGTCATCGCCGGCCGTGCGCCAGCGGGTTTGCCAGTGGCAGCCGATCATTTCAGCCCGTTCAGCGCCAGCAGCAGCGATGGTTTACGGCCCCCGATGCCGGCGCCTCTGTTGCAACGTCTTCGGAGTCTGCAAACCTCGACCCGATCACATCTAGCCTCCCCCGGCTCGACGTGGCTACCCCCTCCTCTTCCTCAAGCTCCTCGTCCTGTCCCGCGTCAGCAGAACCCTCGCCATCATCCTCTGCGAGTTCTACTCTTCTAGATGGAACCAGTGCAGCAGCCGCCACGCCGCCGCAGGCTACCCGAGGTAAGCCGCGGCCCAAGCTCCCCGATTGGTTTCGCATGCAGTCCATCTACCGGACGCCCGAGGCCAAGGAAAACTGGAAGGAGACGAAGGCAACGCTGAAGGACCTGGGGCTTGCGACTGTGTGCGAGCAGGCGAAGTGCCCAAACCTCAACGAGTGTTGGGGCGAGGGCACTGCCACCGTGATGATCCTCGGCGACACCTGTACGCGCGCGTGTCGGTTCTGCAGCGTGAAAACGAGCCGGCGACCGGAAGGGATCGAGGCAGGCACGAAGCTGCACGACGAGCCGATGAAAGTGGCCGACGCAATCGCGAAGTGGGAACACCTGAAGTACGTCGTGATCACGTGCGTGGATCGGGACGATTTGATGGACTTCGGGGCCGTGCACATCAAGAGAACGGTGGAGAACGTGAAGAAAATCCGGCGAAAGCCGGTGGCGCTGCCCGGGGACGATGAAATCGACTTCGAGGGCGGGAGTCTGAGCTCGAGTGTCCTGGGCTCGTCGAGCGCGGCGTCGTCACGTAAACCCCGCAGCATCACGTCCGAGGTGCTGGTGGAAACGTTGCTTGGAGATTTTCGTGGCGACCTGAAACTGGTCGACATCGTGCTGGAGGGAAACATGGACGTTTTCGCACACAACATCGAGACCGTGGACCGGCTCAACAGCATTGTCCGGGATAGAAGGGCGAACTACAAGCAGTCGATGAGCGTGCTGGAGCACGTGGGAAACCAGAACGAAAAGAGACTACGCGACGGAAAGAACCCAATTATCACGAAAAGCTCCATCATCGTCGGACTGGGCGAGACGGACGCCGAAATCGAGCAAACCATGCGGGATCTGAGGAGCGCCGGGTGCCGGGCCGTCACGCTGGGGCAGTATCTGCAACCGACAAAGAAGCACATGCGGGTGGACAGGTAGAGATTAGTTTTGCCTTTTAGTATAATCTGTATTTATACTAGGTGTGGTACTGTGACGTCGGCAACTGGGAGCAGGAATCAGGG
>RXOD01003894.1:0-39251 GCA_005223375.1 Amoebophrya sp. AT5.2 | reverse complement strand
AAAGCCGCGGCGGCTGACGTAGTCGGTGGAGCCGGCTGTCCTCCGCTGAGGGTGTCGACCGCGGACGCTGCAGCCCCCGTCGCCGTTTTCGCTGCGCCTGCGACCACGCTGATGCCCGCGCCACCCCCAGACCGGGCATCAGCGTCGCAGGTGGGGTGCTGCTGCTGTGCGACCGCTACCCCGCCATTGGCAGTGACGTTGACGTTTCCACCACCAGAAGATGATGATCCGCCCTCCAGCTCCGCCTTCCGCTGGGCGTCCTCCTTCCGCGCGCGAGCCATCGCAAGTTTTTCGCGCAAAAATGTCATCCGCGCCGCCTTCTCGTCGACCTGCGGCCCTTGTTCGGCCGCTGCTGGAAGTTGTGCCGGAGCTGCTCCTGCCGCTGCGGCCGTTGACGTCGTTGATGATGCCGCCACGAGGGGTGCGCCTGGTGAAGGCGACACTTCCCCCGCACCAGCTGCAGAAGATGCGCCGGCCGAAGTGCCGGTGCTGGCACCCGCTCCTGCGGACGACGAGGTCGCGGAGCTGGTCGTGGTCCCAGTTGCGGATGGCCCTCCGCTAGTTGTTGTCATCTTCACACCAGATGCAGGGTTCATCTGTGCGGCGGAGGTCGTGGCGACGACTCCCGCGACGTTAGAGGGGGCGACGGCGACCCCTAGAGTTGAGGTACTAGTAGACGAGGGGGCTGCCACTGCTTCGCGTAACTTGGCCTTCGTCGCCTGCAGCCGCTGGTGCAGAGCGGCCTTGCTTCCGGGAGCCGGTACGGGCGGGGGCACGGGATTGTCGACAGCATTGCTCCACTTGTTGTACTGCTGACCTGGTGCGAGGCAAAAATTTGGCAACGATCGTCGACGGACTCATTTCAATTTCAGAGCCAAAAACAACATGAAAAAAAGCAACTCGTCTGTCGCTTCGTGTACTTATCTGTATTTTCTTGTGAAGTACATACTAGAATAAAGAATTTGATTGAATTTCATAAATTTGTTTTGATAAAACGCACTTACCTCTGATCAGCACGTAGTCGGCGGGTTGTGAGTCGTAGCACCCCCGCGCATTCAGCGGCGCTCCCGGTCGCAGGCACCGCCTGCCGCTTTCGTCCTCCGCATCGAAGGGGATTGAAACTGCACTATGCGGGCCACCGAATGCCGAATTGCCAGTCGTGATGATCCTGTTTGAGTTTACGATGGCATGCCCGTGTCAGATAAGCATGAGGGTGATTCTTCAACAAATCCACGTTTGCATATGTTTTGTTGTTCAGCAAAAGCTGCGGTAGCGGTTTAATACGACGAATGAAATTTTATCACTCCTCCATAAACTACAAGATTAACATGGATTTTGATTTCAAGACAAAGCGTACGGCTTTGGTCTTTCTGGCATCGGCTTTATCTCGCGCGCTGCGGAGTACATCGTGCCGCCAGTGAGTTGTGGCGCGCCTGCCAAGAACGCCAAGTACTCTCCGGAGAAGTATGGGTGCTTGCTCACTGTGTCCACCTTTCTCCCCTGCAGCGACAGCTTCGCCGCGGGTATCGGAACCGTGCGAGCGGTTGCAGCGGTAGCCGCGGAAGCCGTGGTCGTCACTAGGCCTGCAGCTGCAGCAGGGGCTCCCGTTGTCGTCGTCACGGAGGCGGTGCTGGCTGTGGTCGTTGACGTTGAAGAGCCCCCTGGGCCGGTGGCTGCCGCTGACGTGGTCGAGGTCATGTTGCCGGAAGCGGAAGCTCCCCCCGCTGGTGCAGTTGAAGGTGATGCTGCGGGGACGAAGGAAATCACGCCGAGCTTGGCCAAGTCGTCGTGGTTCTCCGGTTTCCAGGGGAGGCTCTGGAGGTGCTCGCCGAGGAGAGCTTTTGCCCGCTGAGGGTACACGGCCTTAAGGAGCAGGAGCCCGCAAAAGTGCCACAGCTCCATGTAGCCAAGCCGCTCCGCATCGCGCTCCCCATTACCGAAACCAACAACCCACCTGAAGGAGGATGTTACACACTGATATTATCGGGCAGTGCTCTCCCTCGAACTGAAATAAATTGAAATTGAGAAGATTCTATGTCCTTTATATTAGAAGTGCTGTAAATATAAATTGCCATTGCGTGAAAGTCAGAAGTTGTAGACGATCAAGTAGAGGTACTCGCTCCAAAGTTTCTTCGCTTGCGCGGACTCCCGGCAGAGCCGTTTGGTGAGGTAGCACAACACAGCGTGGTTCACGAAGCGGAGCTGCTCGACCCATTGACAGGTGCTTTTCGTGAGGTCGGTGATATCACCCCGCGTGTCCTTGTTCAGAAGGCCCGCCATGGCGTTGACTTAGACGAGTCTCTACTTCATGTTGCCCTTGCCCATTTCATACGCATACTCTGTCTTGGCCTTCTCACTTTTCAATGAATCAATGAATTGACTCATCAGTGCAGCAAACAGATTACGAAGCGGCGCCACCCAGTGGAACTGAAAGTGTCGCCGCGTATAAGGAGTTCGCTCCTCCTGGATCTGGTCCTGGATCTAGCACGCAAGCAGCATAGAAATTACTTTCATAAACAGTAACAGATTATGATACAACTTCTAGACAAACACATTACAAATTTTATACATACACAGACATAGACTGTTGAGCTTGAACAGGATGGAGTCGGTATACCGGTAGTTCGCCGAGGTGTCGTTCTCGCGCTGACGTTCAAACCGCTTTCGTATTGGTTGTGTTTGTACGAGGTGGACGTAGTCGTGGAAGATCGTCGCATAAAACAATGCAGACATCGGATCATCAAAAGATGGATTTACTTCTGTTGAATGCTGGCGATGATCATTTCGCGGGAGCTGAACATCATGGACGTGGACCGCCGATTTGGATTTGGAATTGAAACCAAGAGTAGAAGAGCAGCTGCAGGCGCTTTCTTGATAATGTGACCGGGGCGAACACGAAGACGAAACCGACTCTCTCCTTCTCCTTTCATGTACGTACTAGTGCATTCACTTTCACGACGCTGTGCGAGGCAGATAGCATACACTTACACGCGGCAGACGCGCTGACTATGTGTGATCCCTGCGCCAAGGCCAGGACCAGCGACAGCGATGTCGCCGAGGTTGGCAATTACTCGCGATCATTGCCTTTGACTTATACTTTTGTCATTCATTGTGATTGTCTGACTCGTCTTATTTTCCGCATCAGATGCAGCGCGTTTTCAATTGGTCGCGCATCTTAGTAGTTACGGCCTGGCTTTGGAAGTCGCGAGAAAACCTTGCTTGTGTGATAAAGAGAGTCACTCACTTCTGCCAGCAATCATCCGGCGGGAGCGGGAAGCCCAGCGTCTTCATCGAAGCGATGAGCTCCTTCCGCTCCTTCTTGCAGTCCGGGGGGTCATGGCTAAAGCATGTCACCACCCATCTGTCGCCGCCATGGAATTCCGTGCGGTGGTAGCGGAACGGGTCGAACTCTATCCAACACTCGTGGCAACTCCGGAACAGGCACTTCTCAAACTTTGCCTGCGCGCGCTCGCCATCGGCATCGATCGAAGGCCCTGCAAGTGGTGCGTTAGTAAGTTGAATGCAAGAAGCGGACGGCGTGGAACGATGAGACTGCATTAAGCATTTCTACTTACAGTCAAATACTCGGAACCAGAACTACCGGAATGAACGCCCGCGTGAAAATCAAAATCCAGCGAGGCGAACTTCTGAAAAGCGAGCGAGAGCGTGCCATCTTCTGATGATCAATCTTCTAACTAGGCGCGAGCCAGAGCCAAACCCAAAGCGACTAGATCTAGAAGGAAGCAAACGCAAAGAGTGGACGCGGTTGCAAATAATAACGCGAACGCTAAGCCGGTGCAAGCCATGGGCACAATTTTTTTACCCATGCACGAGATGACTGCGTCGCCTGGTTCCTTTCCGTCCACTCCGCGCAGCACTACCCGCCCGCGGTTCACGTCGGCAATCTCGTAGAATCTCTCGCGCGCGTAACCACCTACGGCAAACTGGAAATTTCTACTTTTCTTCCGGTTTCCGCTGTCCATGTGCCAGTCCGTCACGTTGTTTTTCCCGAGGCCGATGGCAGTAAAGTGCACCCTCTTCCCACCCTTGCGGCGCGCCTCCGCCCCGGCCAGAAAGCAGACCTGTCGCAACATCTCGCGGGCCCAAGGATTTGCGAACTGCTCCTCTAGATACTGCGCGGGGGACATGTTCTGTCTGGCGGTGTGCACGTCGACGAAATGCGAACGGATCCACCCAAAAGACTTCCACTCTGCCGCCGCGTTCGTCGACACGTTGGGCCGTGTGGAAAGTGGCAGGGACCGCTTTTCCATGTGTTCTACGAACGTCTTGAAGGTCGGCTCTTGCGGAGTAGCGAAGTCCTTCTTGTCCTGTAGTTGGGGGGAAGATGCAAATGCATGATTGAGTTCCTTGCTCGGAAGTAGATGTTAAAAATGGCTGGTGCGTTCTAGTGCTTCTCCGCTTTGGCTTCCGTATTAATTTACAACTGGCAAAATAAGTCCTCTCAATCTCATGCGTAAGAGTTGTTTCTTTGGTCAAGGAGAACGAAGCCAATGCACAGCTTCAAGCTCAAGTGTTCGCGATCTATTCTAATTGCATACCACGCAGCTCCAACTTCCTTGTTGTAGAAGTCTTAGTCTTAGTGATACTTAACTATCAACGCGCTTACCTTGACCGACGCGGCAGTGTAGAGCGGTATGTCTCTCCGCCGCGCCGCCGCTCGGTACTTCGGAATCGCCTCGATGGGGCCGCTCTTCGCGATGTCCGCCTCTCGCTGTTCTATTCTCTCGGCAATGTCCTTTCGCTCCTCCTTGGTGAGCAGCTTCCAGATGGTGTCGCGGAGCTCGGACCCGGGCGCGGCGTTCTGGTTGGTGGCCACCGTGAGCGCAGCCCCATTCTTCTGCAAAGGACAGCCCTCCCCCTTCGTCCACACACGCAACACCTTCAGGCGCAAGCAAAACTTGTTCTCGGTGAAAGTCTGCGAGCCCGCTTGCATCCCGCTGTTGGCGCTGCCACCGATGCCGGGCCGCGCCCGGCCGCCGTAGGTCGCGTTGCTGATGTTCACGAGTTCGCACAAAGCTATGCCGTCGTCCGCAGCGAACCCCTTCTGGTTCTGGCCGGCACTGACCGCCACCAAGTCCCCCGCCATGAGGCAGTACTCGTTCCAGAAGTGAATGGCGCGCGTTTGCTGCTTGTTATCCTCCGACGCGTCGCAGTGCAGGGGCGGGTCGAAATTCGCCAAAAAGTCGACCAGGTGCTGCATTCCCGCCATGCCGCTCAGCTGTCATTGTTGCAAGTCAGTCGGGTGAGCACTGTCTGTGGCGGGGCAGGGGAAGCAGTGCTAACTATTTTATAGGCTGGCAGGGCCTCAAACTCAATTCTAAACTATTAGCGAAGCGAAAGGCAAAGGCTCAAGCAATATGGTGGGCACCTTCTCCGTCCCTTTGCCATACTCGTCCCGCAGCTTGTCGTAGAGCACCTCCATCTGGTAGTCGCTTGCGCCCTTCGGATGCTTCTCGGTATCGATCGGCGTGGGAGACCATCCGATGCAGCTTTTTACTTCGTCCCCCTTCTTCCAGTCCTTCACGCAGATTTCCTCTCCCGTCTGCGGGTCCTTTTCTCGAAAAGCACACTCATGCACCTTTTTCAGCACCCGAATGCGGTCGATTACCGCTTTTACGGGCGGCGCAGGGACAGCTCGAGCACTACTGGAACTCGAAGCACTACTGGAGCTCGAAGCTTCTGCGGCGGACCTGGCTTTTTTTGTCACTCCCCCGCCAGAGGCAGCACTGTCCGCGCGCTTCATCTTGTTGGAGCAGTATGATCACCAGAAGAAATAAATACTAGTTTGAGCAGATTTGTTGTTGTTCGAAACTATAGGCGTTGTAGTCAGAATCAGATAGAAGGACACTATCACTACCAGCACGGGCCAAATTTGTGCAGCGAGCGTGTAGAGTAGCTCTGGTTACTCCAGATCGATCTACATCAAGATCAACTTGTGTTTTCGTACATGGACTCGTGCACTAGCTCCGTTCCGTTCTCGTTGGTTTGCTTTGTGAATCAATGAATTCAATGAATTACGATGCGATTTTTCTTCGAGTCGACATCAATCGTGCGTGCTGCTTGCTTCTTTCGACATCTTCTGGAGGACACAACTCCTAGGTATTCCCTATGGTAGATAATTGAAATACTTCGGAGACTGATCCTGAAGATCATCATCATCTTTATCATCGATCTTCAAGAACATCTCATGCCGGGGCAATCTTTGCCGGGCAACGCTTCTGGAGCAGGAACTTCCAGCATCACCCTCGTTTGCGAGCGCAGGGACCGTGCGGAGGCAGAAGCCCCCGCAACGCCGGCATTTTCTTCATCTTCATCAGTACTCCGCACCAGCAGTGCTTGTTCAGTCATTCATTGTACAGTGATTCTGATGGGCTCTAGCTGCTAGCAGCAGGTGGAACTCGCTCCCGCTGATAAAGTCTCACGCTGAGTAGTGTCGTTTTGCGCTCTGAGTGCGATTCATTTAATTTTCGGCATTGGATGTAAATGGCGGCACAGCTCACACGGCCGCGCTTGTTCCATCTGTACGCATCAACTTGGACCATCACGAACGTGGTAGACTAGTGACGTGAGTACGCCCATTCATTTTTTTAAAGCTTCTATCGACTTGTTTCTAATATTCTAATTTTTGCTGCAGTTCCTGTTCATCAACATATCGATCTTCGAATTTACCTCTGGCTCTGGTGTCGTCATTTGTCACTGCCCTGCTCCCAAACGCAAACGAAAACCGGCTCCTGGGACTGGGTAGCGGTTGTTCTTTCTAGCTGTAGTTCTAACTCTAATTCAGATTGGACTAGAAATTCAAAATGCAGCTCACCCGATTCTTGAAGTTCAAATTGCTCACCTTCCACTACTTCTTCATATTGATATAGTAGTTCTCGAGGACGCGCCCCCTGTAGTTGTAGTTCATCTTCTGATGTTGGCATAGATCATAAGCTGTTCACATCGATCGCGTGGCCCGTTGCTAGTACCAGATCCCAAATGACAACGCAGACCCACGTGCTGGGCACTTTGTGTCTTCTTGGACTATCTTTCTATTTGATTGAACTGGCTAGGCTGTTCCTTTGTCTCTCATTCCTTCCTAGTGTTCATCTAACATCATTCCGCATCTTCGATCCTGGATCATGTTCTATCGGCCACGGCCACGGCCGCGGTAGCTGTTCGTCTACTAGTAGTTCGCCTATGCCGAGGACTCCGACTACTTCACGTCCCCGCCGATGACTTCGACCCCGTTCAAGCCAAGTGCGCGGATCAGGTTGGTGTCCGAATCCATTATGGCGGGGCAGCAGTAGCTGTTCGTCTACTAGTAGTTCGGCTTCACGTCCCCGCCGATGACTTCGACCTCGTTCACGCCAAGTGCGCGAATCAGGTTGGTGTCCGCATCCATTCTGGCGGGGCCACCAGGCAAAAAAAAAGCACTGGTAGGTACTAGGGGAATTAAATTAGTATAGTATTTAAGTTTGCAAGTTTTACTTCGGGGTCGCCTTTGGTTGCCCTCGAAAGAAGTTTGCAATGGGAGCAGGAAAGCGGCCATCCGCGGTCGGCTGCAAGACTGCCTGGCACGGGCACCCCCCTGCTGGTGCTGACTACAACGACTAGTACAAAGACAATAAAGATAGAAATCACCTTCACCGACCTACTACGAAGCCAACATCTATTGTCCTGTTTTCCCAATCCTACCCTATCACCATTGTAGTCAGAGGCTTTCCACTCTGCCACTCATTTCCTCTAGTACCTCCCAATGGCTCATCTCTCGATGGCGATGCGGTGCTTCGCACGGCGTCAGGCGCGAGCAGGGACTCCGCTCCTCATAATAATTCCTACAGCCTAGAAGTAGAACTTTCCAGTTGCTTAGTTACCATCTTCGTGGCCCCGGCGCTTAGCCATCACGCCCGGAAGGTCGATCACCACGTATCTGCCTTTGGAGCTCCTGCTGCACGAAACCTCTACGTCTCTGAGGCCGGGCACCAGCGTGCTGTTTTGCATCACCTGCCGAAATTTTTTCTCGAACCCGACGCCTTCGCCCGCTTTCCCATACGTCACAGTCTCGCACACGCTCATCGCCGCCGTCGCGGGATCCGGGCAAACATCGCCCTCGGTAGTGCCGCGGCAGTGGTCCTTGTTCGTGCTCGTGCTCCTCATGCAGGTTGTGCCCTCCCCCCCGGTGCGCGAAATCGTGGCCACGCTCACGCGGAAACCGTCGTCCCGGGCGCTATCAAATATTTTGCCACGTGTTTTTTGCAATTATTTGTTGTTGAAACTTTTTAAGAAATCCCGGGGCGCTGATAGACTATCCTAAACCATGTTTAACACGAAGCAATTTTTTGAACGATTTTCTTCTGAGCCTAGAGCTACACAACACTGCAGCAGCGTCGTGTAACTTAGAAAGATAGTCGGAAGATCAAGCGATAGCGAAGTTGATGGTACGGGTTGTCTTTCGACTCAGGAAGGCTGGCGTCTGTGTTCTGCCAGATTGTGGTCTGGTCACCGAGCCAGGGGACGAAGGCCACGCCTGTGTCTCCGTTTTGGCCGCTTGTCATGTCTTGTGTGAACAAGAGCCGCCGCAGGCGGGCCAGGTTCACGTCAAACGCGACCTTCACGCGGGTCACCACATTCTAAAGAGTGAAGAACGAGCTCGATATAACTGTTCTTTCCATTAATATGAAAGATGCATGATGCACTAAAAGCGTACTAACTTATCTTCTCGACAGCAGACCTGCTGCCTTCGGAACAGCCGCCGGCTTGTTCCTAATCCTATCTAGACAGCAACACTGGAAGCACAATGATTGCCAGCACAACGGTTGCCAGCACAACCGGATGCGTGGCCATACTCAAACTCGACTTACTTAGACGATGCCGATCGCACAAAAAGACTGCGCTACGCGGCGGCGGGTCTTAGACACAGTGGCATCGTCCTACTCCAATTTTGCACCCCAGGTTCGACACGATCACACATCGCGCCCTCTGCAGACCTGGCCACATCTGGCAGCGTCCGCCTTTCCGTGCTGTAGCTGTCGTCTATCCTGTATCTATCATCTCGCGTCTTTCCTTTCTCTTTGCTTTCCCGAGACTTCCCTGGGAACGAATGGGATGGCTTCTTCTATCAATCGAACTCATCCACCAGACTTAAACCTTCTCCGACCCCAGGTCGATCTGTAGCCAGGGACACTTCTGGCCCACCGACATCTCGGCAGTGAGGCCATCTGATCTCACGTAGTCGCCCGTGAGTGCGTGGTCCGTCAGGATCCCGTTGATCGCGTTGCTGCAGACATAACTCCCAGCGAACATTTAGAGCAGGCAGCGCGGACAGTCGAAATTTCGTCTTCGATATTGCTACGCACGAGCGTTACGCAAATGCAGCACGCGAATGAAGATAAATTGTTTGCTCGACGCCGGAATTCCGACATTCCACAAACAGAATGAACCAGTGGCAATCCGGATGACCGAGGAAGCCTACCTTGTTTACTTTCGCAAATCTACCACAAACGACCAAACTACGCAGATCTACAAACGGCCACAGCCACTCGTTCCTCTTTCTACAAAGAATAAGAATGAAGCCCAAGCCTTAACCTACAAACAACTAGTAACAACTACATATTATTACTTAAATGCCAGTGCTAGAAGAAATTCGAAATTTCAATCGATTCCTTCATCCTTCATAGTATTCGCTGCTGCACGTCGCTGCGGCCGGGTTATTGGTTGGCGTCAGGTTCTCTTCGGGCGCCGTACCCATCGACGCAGTTGTGCCGGCAGGAATTGTATCTGTGGTTGAGAGAGAGAGAAAGAGTAGACTCCATCAAGCGCCCTTCAACGCCCACAAAAGAATGCAGCGCCTGGAAAGCGCTACTGCTACATCTACAAGTATAGCTATAAAATAGCGCAGGCGCAGCGCTTCCGCTTGGTATCGTTCTCGGTGTGAACTGAAAGGGGTAGGCTACAAGACTCGCCGCAGCATGCCAGATCGTTCCTTCGTGTTCCGCGCCTTGTCGAAGAGGTACTGGGGGCCGCCGCTGACACTGAGTATGCCACGTGGCCCTGCGCTCCAATTGCGTGCGTCACATAAGTAACGCCCAGTAGTGCGGGTCATCTGGCAAGGCCAGCGCTCGCAACTCAGCGCGCGCCTTCCTGCGCGTTTGCACTTGCGTGCTGGAGAGGCGAGACAATCGGCAAGGCCTTCCCTTCGAGTCCTTTCGCCCTGCGCCATGTGGAAGATCAGAGAACATGGGCAACCGTTGGCAGTCGGGACGCAAGACCCGACGACAAGACCACACCGAGTTTCGCCCGCGCCCTTTGCAGTGCCAGTGGTCGCTACCCCCTACAAAGGTCTCCGCCCCCCTTTCTCCGCCATGTACTAGTAAAGGAAGACGCCCGCCGCCGCCCCACAGCCACACTGGCGCCCCCTCTATCTTCCGTAGGTTCCGGACCCCTGTTGCCCTGTTTCGCTGGTTACGCCTGGGATGGCGCAGATCCTGTGCCTACTTCTTTTGTGTCGTACATTTGATTTCGGCGAGGGTGCTCAGGGTCTATCTCGTGGCGAAGGAACGCGATCCAGTCTCGCCCTACGCCTCTGCTTCGGTGTTTTCTCTCCCTCTTCTTTCTTCAGCACGGACCTCGCACAAAGCCGTACCCGGCGCGAAAAGACAGGCGCAACAAGCTATAAAGCTATGGACATCATCAAATAACAGCTACATGGGTCTAGTACTACAGCCATTATGTTTAGGATTAGTACTTAGCGATAGCGTCATTCGTCATCGTTCTTTTCATCACCAGGACGAGTTTACATTTTAGATTGAGAGAACTAGATGACTGCTGGCCCGAACTGATCCTTCGTCTTACTCTCCGCGTCGGTCCGGGTCTTCTCGTCAGCTCGTCACTTCTTCACTCGATGGCCCGCGGTGTCGGTGAGAGGGGAGGGGGAGTGGGGCTGGGGTCGCGTATTTTGTCCATTTCTTTGAGGAAACCACTACCTCCGACCTAGATTCGGGATGAGGAGAGGGGCGGCGAGGTGGCGACTGGACGAATCTCCAGCCTGCCGGCAGAACTACACAGAACCATCACGCTCCCACCATTTGCATGATTGTTCTTCCACCGATGCTGCGCTCCCAGCTTTTAACGCTCGGGGACATCCATCATCATGATGGATCTCGAAACCGAAAGCCATTTCCTCTTCTAATGCCCCCTGCACACCGTGGAGGAGAGAGGTGGCTGTAGATTTGCAGCGAAAAGGAACGAAAGTCTCGCCCTTGGTCGCGGATACAACTTATGCCAGCAAGACTTCACATGCCGCAAACTGCCTGCTCTGCGTGACAGCTATTCCTGCGGATGTTTGATTCTAGGCAATTCACTTGTTTCCTACTAGAGCAAGTAAGTGCCTGCACCTCGCGCCGCGCACGTTTCGCTGTGATGCTCCGGCGTGAGGTCCTTCACGATTTCACCTTTGCCCTCATGATCTGCATCCTCGCCCACAATCTCAGGGGCGGGCACAGGGCAGTATTTTGCGTACTGCTCCAAGGCGTAGACAGCTGACTCCCTACACATTTGCTCGACCGGATGCACCTCGCTGAGCTTGGTGAGATACGCGCTGCTCGCGTAGTCTTGGGTGGTCACGTTGTCAAAAACCTTCAGCTTCTCCCAATGGTCGAAGAGACTCGCGTTGGGCGAGAGCCCGAGCCACGTCAAGCCGAAGTCGAGGCACGCGCTCTCGCAACTGGTGCTGTCATTGTTCACCGACGCTTGCTTATTGCAGATCATGTTGCCGACGGTGAAATTGTCACTCAGCACCGTGTCGCACAGGGCGAAGTACACGCCAGCGCGTACTTCGTCTTCGCCTCCGTAGAACGTTGTGTTGACCTGCGGCATGTTCGGGCACGCGTCGAAAAAGTTTTGCAGGGGCTGGATTTTGTGCGTGCACACGTCCGTCACCTTTGACTCTGTGAAGTCCACGGAGTCCATGAAGTCCGCGGCAGTAGCATGTTCGGAGGGGATGATGTCGTCGTGCGCCAGACCGTGTGCGGCGCCAAAGAAGGCGAGGCACGCGTCTTTGCAGGCGGCCACGCTCTCGCCCGTCGTTGAGACGGAGAAAGTCTCGCACGCTTCGTTCACGGTCTCGGCCGTGTCGGTGGCGTGAGTCACCGACTGCTGCACGGCCGACCACGGCCTTCTATGTCCGGGCATCTTCGTCCACCCGCTCTTCTTCTCCAAATAAGCAACTGCACCAGGACGCGCCGCGCACGTGACGTTGTGATGCTCCGGTGTGAGGTCCGTCACGATTTCACCTTTTTCCGTATCATTACTCGGAACCTCAGGGGCGGGAACAGGGCAGTAAGTTCTGTACTCCTTCAAGGCGTAGACAGCTGCGTCGCCACACATAACCTCGGCTGAATGCACCTCGCTGAGCTTGGTGAGATACGCGTCGCCATTGTAGTCTGCCGTGGTCACGTCGTCAAAAACCTGAAAGTCCTCGACATGGTTGAAGAGATCCGCATCAGGCGAGAGCCCGAACCACGTCAAGCCGAAGTCGAGGCACGCGCTCTCGCAACTGGTGCTGTTATTGTTCACCGACGCTGCCCGGTTGCAGACCCAGTTGCGGACGGTGAAATTGTTACTCAGCACCAAGTCGCACATGGCGTCCACGGCAGCGTTGACATAACCTCCGAACGTTGTGTTGACCTGCGGCGTGTTCGGGCACGCGGCGAGCCAGTTCTGCAGGGGCTCGATCGTGTTAGTGCACATGTTCGTCACCTCAAACTTTGTGAAGTTCATGGGCGGGTCATCGTCCATTTCTGCCGGGTCGGTGGATCCCAGCCCGTACTTCGCCTGAAAAAAGTCGAAGCACTTGTTTCTGCAGTCGGGGTCCGCTGAGTCATCTGGAACGAAGTACGCGCACGTATCGTTCACGGTCATGTTGGCGGCGTGAGTCACCGACTGGACGGCCGACCACGGCTTTCTATGTCCGAGCATCTTCCCCCCCCTGATCTTCTTCTCGTGTGGAAGCAGCATGCTAGTGGATGTTGTTCTGCTGGCGGCGGCGGCAGCGGGGAGTGCAGCTGCCGTCGGACCAGCATCTTCGGCCTTCTTCTTCGTGGAGGAGATGAGACTGCTGCTGACTGGTGTCGTACTCGTGGTCGTACTCGTGGTCGTACTCGTGGTTTCCGTGAGCACGCAGACGAAGTAGCCGGCGACAGGCTGCGGATAATCGACTGTCTGACTGCACCTTTAAAAAAGTTTTTACAAAGTAGATGACATTGATTTGGCAGAGGAATCACTCTCGGACTGGTCCAGCAAAAAATTCGCTTTGACTTTGTTGAAATCAAACAATGAATTTCAAAACCTCCACAAAACCTAAATAAAATTAATAAAATATACTCCTGCGGACTATCGATGGGGTTGCCGTTTTGGTCTTGCTTGCAGCAGGCCCCTGTGGAGTTGTACACGGAGTTGCAACTATCGCAGTACCCAGGAGCCGAGCAGGCAGCGGTAGTGGCCGAACCTGACGACTCTGAATAGCACTCGTTCTGATTGGGGCCGCACCCGTCGCACATCGGGACTTCGATGATCCCGTACCCGAAGTGTGTTTTCATCTCGGAGAAAGCGGAAGCGGAGTCTCCTCCTGGAGCCAGAGGGGTCGTCGTGTCGAGGAACGAAAGACGCTCCAACGCCCGCTCGTCACCATCTTCTACTTGGTCCTCCTGCGCTGCGAGCGCCTGACCCAGCGAGTCCACGCGCCGCCGCTCTACCCGCAGCAAATCCTGCTGAACCTTCGCGAGCGAAAATCGTGGGCCGCATAACCACGACCCCGCCGAGATAGCCAGGACCGGCAGGTGCAAAAACCGTTTTTTCGCGATTGCAGCAACTGCTCCTCGTCCTCCTCGACGCCGCAGAGGGTCAAGGCTAGCCAGACCGCTGGCCGCTGTGCTGCAAGAAGTTGTAGACATATGAGCCTTGTTGTGCGGCAATGAGATATGTGTAAGTTATACTCTTAGGAACCACCTCGTCTGTGTACAACGTTTACAGCAGTCACTTTGGCTGTGGCAACCACTTAAAATGAAGAGATGAGTCAGAACATCACATTGAAGATTGGAGCTGGAGCAAGAAGAGCATGATGCCGCACCAGCGCATTCGATTTGAAGCTAGAAGCAGTTTATTTGCTCCCATTCTCAACATTGGTCTGCTGCCGCAAGCGGCTGCAGAATAGAAAGAATTCAGATTCACGATTGTTCAACGCGAACAAACTACAATATCGACCAGATGACATTCACCTTGACAAAGTTGTACGTGTACTTGGCCACTCCACCCACTGCTCGCTGCGAGTCGCTCTCTGTCTTTCAGCCTCCTGACGTGCCTCCCAACTTCAGTAAAATGTAACGCTACGAGTACGATCGATGAGAGAGAACACTCACAATGCGTCACCAAAGTAATGGTCTGTCCTCGAGCGCCTAGTCGCGGCACAGGAAGTACACGCTTCTTTGGTGGAAAACAACCGCCTTTGCCCGAACCGACGCGACTTTCCCTGTTGCTGATTCTGACGGACGACCACGACGGTATCATGATTCATAACTCTGGATGGAGCATCAAGTCGAAGTGCCTGTGCCCCCTTTCTTCACTATTAGAAGCGTTCCAACATTCCAACGGGCGAGCAGCACTCCTGCCACCTCTGACCTTCTTGGTGGCCACTCTCACTCCCACTTCGCTGCTTGAAGCAGCCGCCGGTACCGTTTCTCCGACGAGCTAAAAGGCTATACTTGTTACGATGGCTTGGAATAGCGTACTGATGGCTCACGGTCACGCTTACCCTATCGCCGCCCTAGCGCGGGCGCTAGGGGGTGCCTTTGGCTTTCACTCCTGCACCCGCTCCCACCGATGCAGGCTGCTTCAGCTTCCCCCAGCACAGTTTTTGGAGTTTTGCAAGCGAGAACGTTCCCTCCATCTCCAAAAGGCATGTGTCCACAACCACCACGCGGGACTCGATCGATTTGCGTACGTCGCCCATGTGGGCGATGTCCTTTACCGCGGTGTGGTAGCTTACATTACTGTTGAATACTAGCGCCTCGCCAAAGTACATCTCAGGCCGGACATACCACAGGTTCTTCATCTTGTTCCGGTTATTGTCCTCCTCGAAGTTGTCAAGAGGGGGGTCGGCGGACGAGGAGGAGGAGAACGACCAGCGCTCGAGGGTCGGCCACACCATGGAGTGGGCTCTGGTCTGCTGAGGGGACAATGTGAAGGGATCCAACACGGCCAGCGGATTCTTGATCGCCCGCGGCATCATAGCAGCGGTACCTGTGTTGACATGATGCCGCGGGCGATCAAGAATCCGCTCATTCAGTGTTGAAAAATTTTTTGAATTGGGTGACTTTATTACCAAACCTCGCCAGCCCTAATAAAGGCGTAAATCCACTGGCACGAACACACTTCTTCACAGCCATAGCTCATCGCAGCACTCTTCGATTTATATTCACGAACCTGTACCTTTAGGCAACCTGCCAGAACCAATGTCTTTCACGTGGCCAATTTCCGGCCCTGCATTTCACGCGATCAGTGTGAGAATGTGGACCGTAAGCTGCGTAGTAGCAGCGGCAATGACCTAAAATTGCGACAATAATTTGAGGAGAATCGCGCTGGAAATACGAATGGTTTTGACTAATTCCGGCCGATATTCCTCGCCGCGTGTGGAATAAGACTGGTCCCGTCGGCTCGCTCTGCTCCCCATAGGTAGGAACCTCCCAGAGGTAGGAAGAGCGCGACGACGCGACGACAGCACGACAGTCGCAGATGTGACATCGCGTCTGAAGTGCTACTCATCGACAGATGACCCCCTAGAACTAGAAGTGATTAGCGGATTCTTAATCGCCCGCGGCATCATATCAGCGGTACCTAGTGTCAGTGTTGAAAAAATTTTTGAATTGGGTGACTTCTTACGATAACGGTTTTCGTCCTTGTCCTTCAAACTAGAGCACAAAACAGGTCCGGCAGCTCAGAAGAGCTTTTTAGTTTTTATTGGTTTGGTGCCTAGTTATGGGGCCAGCTAGTTAGCTACTCACATCATTCATCATCCATCACAAACATCAACAAAGGAAAAAGTATAAGAAGTAGGCTCGCGCCGGGCGCTGGTGAAGGTCCACGCGAGACGACGCCACCGGCTCGAGAGGGGTGAGGCGGTCGTCGGGCACCACCTGCACTGCCTCACACTTTGTAGCCTGTTGTAGCTCCGCACAAAGGTCGCGACAGAGGCACAAAAAGCCATGTCCCTGGGATCCTGAGCACAACAAGCTGGGACCACAACCTCGTGTGAGCTTTGGGTGGTCCAACCACCTGAAGCTGAATGGACGAAATCGGCCAGCGGATTCTTGATCGCCGCTGGCATCATATCAGCAGTGCCTGTGTTGACATGATGCCGCGGGCGATCAAGAATCCGCTGTCAGAGATGGCGTCAATTGTGTTCTCATAGAGAGTCTTTCAGACCTCTTAAGAACCAAGCTCAATCGAAGTCAAACAAAGAGACCAAAATCGCAGAGCGTCTGCAGCGCGATGCGAAGGTCCGTAGGATCCCTCATGCAAAAGAAGCACAGTGTCCAGACAAAAAGCCTGGATGCAAGATGCCGAGGGGGGAACCTACTGGCTGGTGCGCTTTATGTCAGAATAGGTACGTAAAGCTCCTAGCTAAAGACCTGGGTAACTAGGTCAGTGGGCTCAGAAGAAACATCCAAGGAATCCACCTGCTCGAGGGCTTGACCTAGACTACGGCTCTAAGAGCCTGTTTACAAGTCTAGTAATAGCACCTGGTGGTGATGTGAGTCATCGAAAGCCATGGAGCTGGAGGTGGCGAGGCAAGGATTCTGCGTCTTTGACAGGATGCGAGAGAATCACTTAGGACGATATGATCGTCACGCCGCTGGCGGATTCTTGATCGCCGCTGGCATCATATCAGTGTTGAAAAATTTTTTGAATTGGGTGACTTTTTTGGCGCGCAGTTGACAAACCTCCCTCGCCTCTGTCGCAGAATATGGGGACTGCGAGGAATACCACAAGCGGCAGCGTTCCGGCCCTTCCTATTTGGAGCTAGTCCCCTGCGACAGTGAGCTCAACCGGGTCAAGGCTGCTCGATCACGGACTGTAATCGGGTATGCTCCTTCTTCGATCCAATGTCAAGGGATCCACTTCCACTCAAGCCGCTGACATGATGCCGCGGGCGGTCAAGAAGAAGCCAGCGGATTCTTGATCGCCCGGGGCATCAGCGGTGGCCAGTGTTGAAACAAATGGAATTGAGCGAGTAAGTTCGCTCAATCGTATTGGATTTGGAAGTATGTTGAGTATCCGTGGCCAGGAGCAGCTGCCCAGCCGCGGAGGTACAGACCAACATGCAAAACTAAGTCAGTCGATGCGTCTTGCTGGGCCGCGTCTTCACAGCAATTTGGTATTGACTGGGACGAGGACAGTAATTGCTGAAGTAGATTGCGAGGTAAGTTCCTTCGATGGCAAGTAAGGGTAGACGTAGACCTAGGGCAGCATGTTCTTGGTGTGCTACCTTTATCAACAGCGAAGCACGAAGACGAGCGACATGGATATTCGTCATGCATAAATTAAAAAAAAAAAAACTAGCTAGTTGAAAATACCATTACCTTCTGAGGGCGGGGGTTTCGTAAGGTTCACCCATACGTTGTAGGCATCGTGGATCCGCAGTCTCCCGAAGAAGCAGGCCCACTGCTCCATTTTTTCCCTCGACATAAATCGTTCCACGTCTTTTTTTACTTCCCGTATGGTTTCAGACTCCGAGTCGCCGGCGAGCAGAAAGCGGCCACGGAGTTTCTCCAGCACTTGCTGCCACTCGTCCGGGGTCAGAATGTTCCGGCCTCCTAACGTTTCAGGTCGCTTCATCGCAAACCGCGGGAAGAATATCTCCCGCAGCCTTCGCCTCACATTATCCAGTGCGGACAGCTTCTTTCCACCGTTCTTGTGATCCAAAAGCTCTTTTTTTCTTGCCGCCCCTGGAGGGGGAGGAGCGGGAGCCAGTGCATCTTGTTCTCCTTCGACTTCCTTCTCCTCGCCCCGTGCTGTTGTGTGCAACAAGCTTGCGGTGCTCGAGCTCGTGGCGGCGCCTCCACCATCAAGAACGCTATCAATATCATCTGCGCGTGCACCTCCAAGCGCCGCTTCCACCTCGAGTTCGTGCAATTTCTCCAGAAAAACTGCATATCGCATCCAGTGTTCCACTCCTCCGCCGAGTATCTTTACCTTTCGTCCGAGACGTGCTCTCACGCTCTCTTCTTCCGTGGCGACGGCGAGCGCCGAGTCGGGCGCCATCGTGAAGAAATTCCGCTTCACAAACTCGAAATCTGGAGCTGCAAGCCCGCAAATGCCTTCTCCGATTGTCCTGCTAATTTTTTGCTCCTCGAAGAGGTCAGACCAGACCGCGCCGTCGTAGACACCATTCGAGAGGAGCGCGTTGTAGTAGCCCAGGAGCGAAAGCCCCGTCCCGTAATTCATGTTCGGAAAAAGAACGCGATCCCGAGCATGAAAGAAGTCCTCGTCAAAAACCTGCGACTGGTAGCGCCACCTGTACACGCTTAAAAAGAGACCGAAGATAGCACCGATAGTGAGTGTGAGATACGATAGCAGGGGTTGTACTCTAAAAAAATATGATCCTTCGCGCGCGTGCGCGTCCTCGTCATTGTCCCCCATGGATGCTGATTGACGAATTTTGTTTCGATTCATTTATGATACATGTTTCGTTTGCCTATGATCATACATTTGACAACATAGGAAACATTCATCGCCCGAATCAAAATATGCGAAGCGACCGAATGGCAACATAAAGCGATCTTCAAGGCAGTTTCCATTCCGCGCCTCGCTGACCACACAGCCACCGTTCGGGCGCTCCGCTGAAGAAGCAGAACTTCAACTTCAACTTAGGGGCTCTAGTAGAGAATGCTCATGGTCATGGCCACAGCCACCTCCATGTCCACCATATGCATTGGATTATTTTGAACTCTGGTCGTCCGTCGGTCCACCTCGTCCACCACGTCCTAGCTCTAACTCTTCTACAAAGTATTAATAAACTAACTTTAACACTGAAAATAAACACGGCGACGACCGCCAGCTTTTCGTCGCCTCCGCCACCACCTGGAGGCAGAGGTGGTGGTGGAGGCGACGAAAAGCTGACGGTCGTGGCCGTGGCTCGTCCTCACTACCGGGGCGCATTTTTGATATTCGTTATTTCCACGTTCGTAAATGGCCGCTCGCTAAGTTCTCTAGTGTCACGTCCGCATGCACCGTCGGAAGGGGCTGGACGATGTCCACTACGTCCTCGCTGTTCGATGCGCCAGCATCCCGCGCGACCACGTTCCACACGAAGAGCGCGCGGTCGTACGCTTTTCTGTTCTTTTTCTTTTCCAATACACCGATAGGAAGCTCCCGTGCGTGACGCCGCTTCGTCGCTTCCTCTGTCGCGGCTACCGCGTCCCAGAACGAGGGGGGGCACTCCGTGAAGAACTTGAAGAACGGGCTGCCTTCGCCTTCCATCGCCGCCCTGTCGCACGCTACATCTCCTGCGCCGGCCCACCCGAAGCTTCGCGGATCGTCGGGCCTGCTGTCGTCGCCACTGCGCAAGCGATCAGAGCGCGCGGACTGCTCGTTCCAGACCCTGCTCGCCGGGCTCGTTTCGTGCCATCCCCCTTCGTCTTCCTCAGGTAGCCTCGTAAGGCCGCCCCCCTGAATGACCACCTTTTTCAGCCACGTTTTCCACTCGTTGCTTTTTGCGAGGCCCACAAGCTCGTGCACTCTCAGCTTTCGGTGGTCGGCAATTCTGCCCTCCAGCGGCATGCCGTAGGGATTAGTCCTGCTACCAGCCCGCGCGGGCACCACATGGGCGAAGCCTTTTTGCTCGTACTGCGCACGGGCTTTTCGGCGCTGCGAGGGCACTGACAAATCGTACGCCGAGGGAAGCACCCCCATTTCTGCTTCGAAGCACTTTGGTCGAGCACGAGCACGACCAGGATTCTCCGCACCCACACCCTTCAACGCCGGACGAAGTTCCGGCTGCAGCGGCGGGCCGCCACCGGTTGAGAAATACACGCTCACGCTTTCCGTCCTGAGGGGGACTGCAATCGCGTCAAGGTCCTGCTGGGCGAGGCCCCCGAGGGGCACAGCCGTTTGCTGGACCATGAACTCCTCGCCTTCGGAATCGGAAAAGAACATGGGCCCGCTCCATCCGAGAATTCCTCGCTCGGCATCCGTCTGCTCGTGGTCTTGTCCTTGTATTTCAGGTTCTGTCCTCGCGCGCTCACCAGCTTCTATGCTTTTCTTGCTCGACGTTTTACTGCTCGTACTCGAACTACGTCGCTGAACCTCCACCGCATTCGTCATGCCCAGTCCGACGTCCAGAGGTGCACTGCTTCGCAGCAGCAGCTGCAGACTAAGCCACATGCCGAAGCGGAAGCCAGCGGCGGCCTTCGCGTTCGTCATGTTTATGTTCTCTCGCAACGAACACTAAAAAAAGAACGCAGCAGGAGGATGAAGAAGCCGTATAATCATAAATAAATTTAAATGGTTCTGGTTGTATTGAATTTGAAGAAAGTTCTGCTTCTGGGCGTAGGCGTTGCTTTTCTTGCTCCGTTTCAAAATCCAGCATCAAGGGAGTAGCTGCACTTGCAGTTGCACTTGCTCTTCAGCTACTAGCTCTAGTTGTAGTTTGATACTCATACTATCGGTATCGCCCGCGATGGATTTTAGCAGGATTATGATTTCCGTTGCCGCTGTATCGCGTTGCTTGTCGCAACAAAAAAAAAAAAAAATCATCTATGATGTGTATGTCCTCGCCGGGAAGTATGGGTGTTCGTGTTCCACTTCCCGACAGTAGAAGTTGCCGCACCACAGTTAGGGGCTAGCTTTCATCGCTTTGAACTTGAAGGACGACCGAGGACTCTTTCACGTCTACCCACCATCGTCCGAGCAGATCAAGGCGTCGACGCACGGCCGACTAATTCTTAGTTTTCAGCACCAGCAGCAGACCGAAGGAATATGTAGGGAGTCGAGGCGCAACCGAGGAGCGAAGTAGATCATTTTTGAAGCCATCCGATCCTGGCACCAGCACGAGCATCATGCAAATGATGGTCGATCATGTGTCTCGGCATATTTTTGCGCCCATCCCGCCCATGCGGTCGGGCAGAAAGCGGCTCCGGTTTCGACGATCATGACGATGCTGCTGCGGCTCTTCACCAAAGTGAAGTACTACGTACATATCTTTTGTCGCCTGCTGCTAGAGACTGAGATTGAGTGTTGGGGATGCTCATCATGATGGTGCTTCAGTGTTGTCATGGATGTACTACCTCTTTATTGCTGTCTAAAGACGCAGAAGGAATCTTCCAGATGCGCGGCAGTGCCATTGATTACGTTGGTAGTCACGACCCATCATCGGGTCTACTTTTGATACCCATCATCGGCATCGGAAGCGGTGTTCTACTTTATTTGATACATTTAGCACGACCGGCACCGCCGCTACAATTATTTTTTGACAAGAAGCGCATGCTCACAGAGACTGAGACTGACAGTGGCACTGAGGAGATACAAGTCGTCTTCTTACTTCGCAAAATCAACAGCAAACTCAATTTGAAATATGGCATATAATGACAGAGACAGATTCAAATTATGGGAAGTTCCAGTCAATTATACTTACAATTTGAATTTCAAGAACAAACATACAAGTACTAGCACAGTGCTTGCATGATGTTTCGGCCAGCGGATGGCGGCTACGGGGGGGCTGCGACGATCGCCCCCTCCGATGCGCTCGCGGAGAAAGGGCGCGCCAGCTTCAAGTTGACGAGGGGGGGAGGAATTCAGAATCAATAAGACCGACGCCGGCGACCTCGAGCACGAAGGAAATCAACATACTGCCGCGCTTCAGTAGCGAGGTTGGAAATGATTGGAGGCGCGTCGAGAGTGCCGCCGCGTGCTCCTTCATTTCCGTCCTCTCCTTGATACGCATAAAACTCGTCTTGGTCTTCTTTATTTCGTAGTGTCGATTCTCCCGCCGTCGTGTGGAAGTGGATGCGGGCGCCGGGGTGGCTTCTCCGTTTTTGGGTGCGCATTGTCTTCGTCTCCGTCGTCGACGTGATTGTTGCTGGATTTCGTCACTCCTCGTCCCCTCCTGGCTGCTCGAAGGGCTCGGGGGTCGGCGTTTTCCCCGTCCGTCCCGCATCTGGACTTGGTTCATCTCCGGCTTCCAGCAGTGGTTCGGTCATCAATGGTGCGTGTTGTTCTTGTTTCTCAGCATAATTGGCTGCGACCGTCTTTCCGCCAGCTGAGCTCTCGTCTCCTTCTTCTTCTACTAGGGAATCCAGTACTATGTGCCCGGCTCGGTTCGCGGACGTACTGGGACCGCCTCCCAGGTGGTTTTTCATCCTCGCCGTCGTGGTCGCACCGGAAGTGAATATGCCCACAGCGTCTTTACCGTAGCCGTTATACTGTGCGCGGAAGATATCGGCGTTGCGCTTGCTGTCCTTCTCCTTCTGGATCTGGTCCGCTAGCGTGCCGCTCGACGTTCGAAAGATGTTGCTCGTCGCAAGGTGCTGCTGCTCCAACTCTACCATCTCCTGGTGGAATTCGGACTCCGCCTCGAATACACTGCGACTGGAACAACTGGCCGGCGCACGCACCGCTGGAAGCACAAACGCCTCGGGAGGTGGAGCTGCACCGCCAGCCGGCGTGGCGTGCTGGCTCTGGTGTATCCGGATATGCTCTAGCAACTGTGCCATGTTGCCGGGATGATGTGCTGGATACGCCGGATGTTGGTGGTCGGCGGACGAGCTAGTCGACCTTGACGTAGAGGACGAGATCCCGCGAGGAAGAGCTGCAGCGCCGTCACTAAAACTAGCGCCCTCGGCGCCGCCGCCGGGCCTCGGCGGAAGTAGCGCGACAGATCCCGCGGCGACGTGTGATTGTGAACCTGAGAAAGAGGACGCGGCTGTCGCTAGACCTAGAGCAGCTGGGTTGGACAGTAATGAGGCGAGAACATCCGATCGTCGAGAGGGCGCACTCGCAGTCACCTGCGCATGTGTTGATGCAACTGCGGTCTGCGCACCGCCGCTCGGCATCGGGGGCACTGCAGATGAGAAGCTGAGCTGCGTTTTTCGGCCCGCGCTGCCATACATTTCGGCAAGCATCTTGTTTCGCATTGCCCGCCCCATTTTGCGTTTCGCCGCGCGGTGTCTCATTTTTTTTCGGTGCTCGTCCACCTCGAGGGGCCTCTGGCTCACAGGCGCCACCGGCTGTGGTCGCGCCGCGAACGCCGTCTTCATCTCCTGCTCCCCCTCTTGCAGTGCTCCTCGTCCCCCCTGCAACTGCTGCCTCCCTTCTTGCATATTATGATCCATCGCAGAAGTAGTAGGAGACGAGCCGGACGAGTGGCGTTCTTTGGGTTCTTCGCAATTGCTGGCGCGGACTTTCTGGGCGATTTCAGCGAGCTTCCGCATCCGCGGACTGCCCCCTGGAGCTGATGTGGGGCCACCTCCTCCTCCGCGGCCGACTGGAGGTTCAGTCGAAGGTGGGGCAGGGGGCTGGTAGGGACGCTGCTGAAGCTTCTGCGGACTATCGCGGAGAGACGTTTTGAAGTCCGTTGCTGTTGCCCCAGCCGTCGCGTCACCGTGGCTCGGAGCTGCATCGTTGTTTTTCCGCATGTTTCCCGCGGATGACGAGGCTGCGATCCTGCGACCGGATATGAGCCCTGCACTCTGGTGCGAGGCACCCGCCCTGCCGCTGACCCCATGGCTGCACAGCAGTTTCCCACCAGGCCTGACAGCTGCAGCCCCAGGCTCTCCCCCGAGCAGATCGACACTGCTTCCCACTGAGTTGCGGGACTCGGAGGTCTGGCCTCCGAAAGACGACCGCGATACCGACAGCCCACTGGGCGGCCCACTTGTGAGCGCCGAGCCATACGAGGAACGCCTCTGAGGATGCACGGATACGGAAGACTCATCGGCGGGCTGAGAGGAGACCACCGTCTCGAGATCATCCGCGTCGCGGTACCTGGAAGCTGGAACAGGTTCTTCTTCAGCGCCGGGCTCTACCGGCAAAGGCGCTGTCGTGCTGCTGTAAAGGTCGTTCCTCGCAGCAGGGGTGGAACGAGCTTGAGATTCTTGTGTCGAAGCACCAGCGGCCGACTGATGGTCGGCATTGTAGTTTCGCACGAGGAGCTCTAGCGTCATTAGAAGTGCGTTCTCGATTGTTTTTTGTTCCTTTTGAAGATGCTGGCGGTGCTCCAACTGTGGCACTCCCGCTCGGGACGATGCGGACGAGTCTTTTGTGACAGCAGGAGGACAGGGAGATGACTGCTGTAGCCGCGCTTGCAACTGGCTCAAAGTCTGCCCCAGATCTCCGAGGTTCGACAGCAAAGAATTCGACGAGGGTGCTGTAGTTGTGGAGCTCGCTGTTGGAGCGAGGACTGCCGAGTCGCCCTGGTTTCGCATCCTAATCTGTCTCCCAAGTTCTTCGCCAGACGAGACCGCGGGACCTGACGGCCGCGTGGCCGTTACGGCAGCGTCCTCTTTCGCCACGTTTGGATTAAGCTGCAAGCCGGGCCCTGACGAAAACTGGCGCGCTGAGGTGGTGTTGGTTTGGTGTTGGCGTTGGTCTTCTATGTTCTGTACGCTGTGGTCGTGGTCCGACGATGAATCGTCATCGAGCTCGATTGAATGCTCGGACGCAAAAACGTTCGTCCGCAACTCCGAGCCATCGGCGGCCACAGACTCTTGCTGCCCTTCTCTCCATCTTCTTGCAGCGCGCAGGTACTCCCCGTCGGAAAGCGCTACGTGAGGCCTCGTCGCTTGGTCTTGTTGGGTCCGCGGCCCAGTAGTCTTTGCGGCACCGCCGCGTCTCCACCTCGATGTCTTCTTGCTTCTTTTCCTTATTCCGGCTTCCCATGAAGACCTCCCCGCTGCAGCTGATGCAGCAGGAGTCATCGTGGTCGCAGCCACGGCGATTTTGCTCGTGACGGAGTGCTTGTCGTCGAGTGCTTCGAGCGCTTGTTGCGTACCACTGGCGATGGTTCCATATCGTTCAGGGTCGTCTTCGTGTCCAACCAATGGTTTCCTCGCAGCCGCAGCGTGCGATCCAAAAACAGCAGCACGCATTTTGCTGCTATCGCGGTCCGCAGTCCTGTCACTGTCCCTGTGAAAGTAGCATCGGGGTGGATGGAGGTGAAACAAGATTGCAGGATTTGCAATCAACGGTGGCGAGCAGGAGCCGCGCTGGTTGTGGATTCGGTTGTCACATTTATGGCTTCTGGTTCCGAAGTTGAAGTAGAAGTAGAAGAACGTGAGCGAGGACTTCTTCAAGGCTACAACTACAAGTCTACCTCTACGTCTATCTCTTTGTTCTCTACTGAGGCGATGAGACGGCTCGAGGTTTTCGGAGCTCTTTCTCTTTGTTTATTGAAATTAAATGGACATCAACGAGGAAGCCTGCCCCAGCACGTCGGCGTTTTTTCTTTTACGTTTGTAGTACTACCTCGTGAGCGAGCGTTTTTGTTTCGCCGCCTCTTTGCTTGTGCTGCCGCGTCTGCTGCTGCTGCTCGCGTCGGATGCAGAGGGTCGGATACCGGAACCGGAGCGAAGCCGAATGGAGTCCGACGCCCTCTTCACGAGTCTGCGCACCAGGTTTATTTGCGTCATCGATCTCGATGTGGCAGCTTTCGCACTCCTGGCGCTCGCTTCGTCCGCACTTGACAAAACTCCACCGACGAGGGCACCATGACCACCTTCTGGTTGTTTCCTTGACATTGCCGGCGGTCGATTCTTGACCACGTCGTGGTCCCCGTGCAGAGTCGTCCTACTTGCCGACGTATTCTTCCTCTCCCCTCGATCTGTCGAGCTGCTCAGCTGGACCGTGCTGTGAGTTGTGACCATGTCCTGCGGCGCTGAACTAGAAGCTGCCCCCCCAAGCATGGATAGAGGACGCAGACTAGATCGGTTGCTGTTGCAGCTGCTTGCGCCGGTAATACTAGAAAGGCGCTGCGATGTGTTTGCTCCCGACGTCTGCCGCGGGAGATTCGATTGGCTCTCTAGTGGAACGTCTCGCGGAGCGGAGGGCACGCTTGCGGTTGCGCTACAACTGACATCTTCCAACTTCGCCTCTCTACGTGCTTCGCCACCATGGTGACGGTGAGGGTTGTAACTTTCATCGTCTCGCTCTCGTCGTCCTCGTGCTGCCTGGTCTTTTTTGGTGCTTTTGTTTCCACCGGCGCCGGCTTTATTTCTCGACAGTATTTTTTCGCCGTGAAGAAGATGGCCTGCCACTCCCAACGTGCGATCTTCTTCAAAGTCTAGGCCCATGGGAGGTGCCCAGCGCGCCGTTTCCGAGCGGGAGGTGCGCTGTGATCCCGGGCAGCTAACGGAATCTCCCCCACCGGCAATATTGCTGGTGGAGAATTCGTCGCGGTCGTCCGGCGCTGAATTTTCTCCCGAGCAGTACGTTCGGTCCTCGGAAGCCGAGCACAGGGAGGACAGAAAACTGAACGGCACTGTATATTGCGCAGACGTGGTAACGCTCGGCGCCGGGCTCCGCGAGTGACTGCGGGAACTATGCGCTAGCAAAATCCCACGATCTTCGCTGTCCTGGGTGCGCTTTCGGTCGAGGAGGTCTGCGTAGGGCGACGGGGGAGCGAGGGGACGCGGCTGCGGCCCACTCGCACTCTCTGCCGCCGCAACGCTGCTCGTAGGCGTAGCACTTCCAGCAGCTGGAGTTGTGGTCCCGCCGCTGCCCTTCTTGCGACCGCCTCCTGTTCCATTCGAGTTCGACACAGACGCTCCTTTCTCGCGGTGCGCCGTAGTCAATGGGGAGCGGCGCTGCTTGCGCTGGTTGTGATGCTGGTGGTGGTGCGTAGTCGTGGTTCCTGTTCTTCCGCCGCCACTACTCGCCACAAGACTACACGACGAACTTGCAGACCCGGAGGCTGAGGTTTGATTCGGTCGCATGGAGTTGTCGGCTCGCGACTCATTGTCGTTTGCAGTCCGGTCGTTGCTCAAAGACAGGACCTGACTGGGATGCGACGCCGAATTCTCGTCGACGGGGACCATAGACGGGCTCGCCCGGCGATCTCCCTTGCCGGCGCCTCTAGCAACTGGAGACGCTGTGGTCGAAGACGACTCCGCAGCACGACCATTACCGGTGGATGAGGATGAACCATTTTTTTGTGTACCACTTCCTGGTGGCACGCCCTTCGCGGATTTTTCTGTGCTACTGCTACTCGTTGTCGGTGCTGGCGCGGTAGAAGACGACGGCACGTTTGAAACGACATCGGCGTCGGCCCTAGGCGCATTTTGCTCATGATCTGCCGTCCCCGCAAAGCCATTGCCGACGGTGGTCCATTCATCCGACACGATTGTGGTACTTGCAGGCGCACCACTTCCACCCAGCGCCAGCAGCTGCCCGCCTCCCACCAGTTCAAATTGTGACGTATAACCCCCCTGATTTACGTTGACCTCTTTTATCGGGTTCGGAAGCGAGCCTGGTCCTGCTGCGATATCCCGCCGGTCGAGCAGCGCTCCAACGGTGAGGGCGACATTGCAGCGTAGCGAGTCAATCAGTGGTTGCGCTTGAGACTGAGAGCCCAGAAGAGTCGCGACCGACGACCCGTCGGGCGTTGTGGACCCGCCACTATAAATAACTGGTGACGTCGAGAGCCCACCGCCCGAAAGCGGTGGGGTGCGGCTAGACCTCGAGCTGCTGTGCGTGCGTCCTCCACTCAATGCCCCATCAACACCGGGACGGTGCGAGGACGGAACCATTCGCAGTAGACTGTGCTGGTCGAGAGATGGGCCGACGTGGTCCTCGTTGTACTTCTTGCTCGGCACGAAGGGCGTGCCATTATCGAAGGTCGGCGTCAGCTTGTCGGCGGGCGGTTGTCGAGGGTGGTATGCTGCGCCAGAAGGTGCAAACGTCGGGGTGCGAAACAAGTCAGGCGAAAACGAGGCGGAGCTCCCCGTCGAAATATCGTTTCCTCGCTTGCTGGGACTGTCCTGGAGCACAAACTTCTGGCCTTCTGTGCCATGCTTCCTCTTTGTCTTGCGGTCATCTTGGCTGCCGCGTTCTCGCAGGCGCTGCTCAAGTCGTCGCTCTCCACTTTCTTGTTCGGGAAAACGATTTCTTCTACTTGAGTGGTCTTTTGGTATCGACGCGTTGGCGTTGCGCGTAGTTCCTTTATCGACGAGCGCAAGAACTGCCTCTGACGGCTTCACTGCGCAGTCCTCCAGCTGATCATCCGGCCTGGAGCTCGAGGACTGCGCAGCGAAGACGTCATCTCGATGTTGACAGATTTCTCTCGCTCGCAATATCTTTGCGTCCGCCGCGCCCGCGCTGAGCATCAAGACGCGGTGCACTCCGCTGCGCGAGCTGTTCTGCGATTGCGAAAGCGATTGCGATTTTGAGTCCACATTCACCTGCTGTGCCGTGGAGCAGCTGTCGCCCGTCGAGGAGCCTTGCTTTCGAATTATGCCCCCACTTCTGGACGTTGACGTTGCCGACGACGCACGAAAAATTGCCGACACAACCTTTTCGCCGCTGTTGCGCAGGACCCTAGTGATGGAGTAAGCCGAACCCGAGCGCGACCCGCCGCCCGCGCCCGAAGCTCCGGCAGGCATAGACGTCGACCGAGCGGACCCATCAACACTGCCAGCCCCACAACTACTTCCGCTCAGCCGTTGTTGGTGTACCTGGAACACCATGTTTTTCATCCGTCCAAAAACGCCGCGCGAGCCCCCTTCGGAGCTGTAGCCGGCAGCCAGCAGCGCGTCGCTTGTTTTGGTCTCGGACGCAGCACCTTCGGAGTGCTCAGAGGACAGCCGATTCTTTTGCGGAAGGACAGGATCCGAGGACATGACAGGCGCGTAAAAATTATCGCTATAATCAGCGTCTTCGTGCTGGTGAGCGTGATGGTGATGATCGCGACCGTGTTGAGTGTGATGATGTCTCTCGTCTCCGTGCTCCACAGTACCTGGCGGAGGCGGCCCAACAGCGCTGCCTGGTGGGTAGACAAGACGCGCATCAGAAGTGTGCGCCTGGTGCTCCAAAAACGGACGACGCCCCGCCCCTCCCCGTTCGCCGGCGCTAGACGGTGACGCAGAGCCATCTCCTTTCTCCTCCTGCTGCAGATGTTTGAAGATTCGAATTCGATCCTGATCACCAGCACGGCTCCCCCGTCCTCCGACTTGCCTTGGGCTTTGTTTTAGGGGGCACTTAGAAGCGGACCCGCGATGGCAATCCTCTTCCTGTTCAGCCAAGTCTTGGTCCGCAACGAGGCGGGGGCCGTTGCTGGTGGCGGCCGCTGCGACTGCATCCAGAGGCCGCCTGCGCCGTTGCTCAAGTGCTGTAGACCCGGTTCGCACAGCACCACCTGTGCTTGACGCAGTGCCAGTTCCACCGGAATGATTCCTGCTTGTACTACGACCGCGCAGCCCGCTTCCTCTGTTGCCGCACGGCGTGGACTCAAGCGTATCCGTTGAAAACGGCAGTTTCGTATCGTCCTCGCGGCTACCACAACCACTTGTCTGCAGCGAAATCATGCATGTGCTGCTCGCCGAAATCGGTGCTCCAAACGAGAACTCGATCGGTCGGTCAGCACGCGCGTTTAGTTGCATTTCTTGCAGCTGTTGGCGTTGGCCCCTTCGTTCAGCAGTCAGGATTTCGCGCCGCCGCGAGCGCGAACTCGTGCTCCTGTCCCGGCTTTTCACCACCTCGTCTCGGCTTCTGCTTTTGTCCGTAGACGGGCCCACTCTGTTCGTGTCCGACGTCGTGGACGAAAAGTCCTCGCGTGAGCTCGACGTGTGCGGGCCGCTGAGCTCGTTATCGTTTTGTGTTCCACCGCCCGAACTACCCGAGCTGCGCTCGGGACCGCTCCCGGTGCCGATGGTCCGGGGTTCACTAACCGTTTGACCCGCGGTGGAGGAAGCGAGCCGGGCCCCCTGCAGGGCGGACTCGCTACTGCAGGGGGCCTTCTACGAGAGCAGGGGGCCTTCTACGTGCCCTGCTACCAAGTCCGTGTTGTACCTGTTACAACAACGGGCACAGCACGGACGCGCTGTACCGATGCAGCACGTACTGGCCGGAACAACAGGCACAGCACCTACGTGCTGTACCGAAGCAACCAGGAAGAAAAAGCCGCCGAAAACGTTTTAGCGAGGAAGAAAAAGGCGCAGGTAGGAACGTTAATATATGGTGCGTCCTAGGGTTGTTGGATGTGCCCACGAAGACTACGCACACTTTTTCTACTTCCGAGCTGGTCTGCTGTTCCGAGCCACTGTTTAAGCAGGGCACGTAGAGGGCCCCCTGCACTTTGACTGCGCTGGTATCTTTCTAACCGCGGTGGAGGAAGCGAGCCGGGCCCCCTGCAGGGCGGACTCGCTGCTGCACTTTGACTGCGCTACCGCCCCCGACATGATGCCCCAACCCCCCGGCGCCCACATGTTTTCCTGGGACTGACCCAGTGACGTGGTATCATGCGACGACAGCTTGGAGTTGGACGTCAGCGAGAGTCGCGGCGTGCCCAGCGCGAAACGCGCGGCATCGAGAATAGCGCCGCTTGGCGTTCCGTAGAAGTCGGCGCGGTCCTCGCCCGAGTGGAATGTGCGCGGGCGCTGCAGGTGCAAAGCCGACGTCCTCTCGCCCTCTGCAGCTGAGGGAGCAAGCATGTTCAGCTGCGCCCTACCGACATGGTGCTGTTGGATACTCTCGATTCGGTTCGAGGCCGGGATGCGACGTCCGCCCGGCCCTGCCGCTCCTGCGCCGGCAGCCAATCTGCGGCCGCCGGGGACTCCACCCAATTGGTCCTGGTAGTCTTCGAGCTTGCTGCGGAGCATGCGGTAGGTCGAGGAATTTTGGAGGGCCCGCGTGCTCGACGAGAGCTCCTCGCCGGGAGCTGCAGGAAGACCGTTCGCGTCATTCAACCGCGCGTGCATCGTGACGGCGTCCGAAAAGGTGCGTCGCTGTGGCACCCTCCCCCGGTGCGACGCCTGCCAGATCTGATGCTGCTCCAAGGCCAGGCTAGCGACTGCATGCGAACCGTACTTGTCGGTCATGCGCTTCATCAGGTGCGCGAGCGCCTGTAGGTCGTCGTGCGCGTCGGGCGCACCCACGTCGTCGTCTTTCTGCACGGTCTCGAAGCTGCGTCGAGCGGCGATCGTCACTTTTTCACGCAGCAGCGCCGTCATGTTCTTGTTGCTACTTGTTGGGGGCGCGCTGCCGCCAGCCTCGCCATTCTTTGTCGGTAAGTCAAACTCTTCGTCAATGGAGCTGACGGCTGCTCTCCCTGCCGCGTCCTCGCCGTCGGCAGCTGGAGCTGCAGCGTCCTCCTGCGCTTGCTCTTCCATCAAGGTCGTGGGCGGCTCATCCTCGCCGGGGCCGGGGGTCCTCTGGTCGCCCACGCCATCTGGCGCAGGAAGGGAGTTTGAAGGCGCTCGCTTGCAAACTGCTGCCAGCCCGGAGGAGTAAGTGGCGCCCTGCGCTCCTGGCGAGGAGGCATAACTCACGGAATTTGTATTTGAATTGTTGGAACAAGACACGTAGTCCCTAGAAGCTGCGCGCGGGCCCGGGCCGTCCGTGGTACGTCGCATCGTCGCCCCCCCCGAAACAGCCGAATTCAAGTGGTCGTTCTGGCGATGTGAGTTCTCACCGGCGTGGCCGCTTCTGCCCGAGCTGCTTTTTTTCGATCCTTCTGAGGGTTCTTTGCTGGTGGTCGTGGTGCTTTTATTTCTGGGTGTCGGGCTTCGGCTAGTCGAGCGGGATCCCGGGGATCGATCGGTCAGTAATACTGGCCGGTTGAAGTTTTCCGTATCGAACGAAGCGTTCGTTTCGCCAGAATTCCTCAGCGAATCAGACATACCCTCTGCTACGATAGAGCTCAGCGACTTTTCCTCGCGAGGAAGTGCTACTCGTGCCGGCTGATGTTGCTGTTGAAGTTGGCCACCGACGGAATTTGTTGACGGGCTGCTCGTGCGTCCACTCGGGCCCCCGCCGGGACTGCTTGCGGCGACAGAAGGCGGGTATATGCCGTGCTGCCCAGTTGATTCCTCGTCGTCTTCCTGGTGCTCGCGTATACTATTTATCGCGTTGATCCGTTGTCTTGACGTTTGCTGGTGTTGTAGTGAGGAGGTCGTGCCGCTAATCTCTGAACTGTGATCGGAGGTGGCTCCCGCATTCGCCAACGACAAAGACGCAGGTGTGTTCAGACTGCTGCTCAGGCTCGACCAGTCGCTTTCGCCTCGGTGATTCAGAGGACGAACGTAGAACTTCCTGTTGTAAGTTGTAGAGGTATTGTCCGCCGCGGTTGAGCATTGGTGCAGCTTTTCACAATTGTCTTGCCCACCGAACGCAGCGGCCCCGAGCTTCCCCACGGATGTTCCTGCTGTCGTTGGCTGACCCTGCTGATCCTCGTCTCGTACTAACGAAGGCGGCGTTAGAGTTCCGGCTCCACTCAACATCTGGCGATCAACATTCTGCGGCCGCGCGGAACCACGGTCTAACGACGGCTGCGTCGCGCTGGGGTGTGAAGACGATGTCGATCGCAGCGCAGCTACCCTAAGACTGCTCGCGTAGTGACGTGCAGTTTCGAAGTCGAGCACCACCAGGGCCCGCGTAGTGGGTTTACCTAAACTTATGTAGTGGTCGCCTTCTGGCGCTGGCGGTCTATCTCTATCGAGAGCCACTGTGAGACTTCTCACCCGCGCATCTTCCGCCTCGGATTTTTGCAGCTCCCCTTCGCGTGGAGGTGAAGGACTTCCGGCACTTCCACCGATGAAGACCACTGCACCATGTCCCTGCTCTTCTTCGGTCGAGTGAGTTGTTTTGGATCGCGATCGAGTGCCGCGCAACGGAGTCGGCGGCGTCGGTACTAGCGACGGGGACCCCCCGCCGCCGCCCCCGTCCCTGGAGCTAAGGCGCGCACTCTGCGGAATGCTCGAGGAATCCGGCGAGGCCGTTCCCGTCGTCCTCCCTCCGTCCAAGTAGGCTCCCGCCCCCGCCGTGCCGCTGGATTCCTCGACCGAATCCGAGCTCGTTCTCGTCCGCTGCTTCTGCGGATCATCAACAACTGCTCCAGTTGCATTTACAACAGGGACGATTCCGCTGTTCGATGCCGACTCGTCGCCGTGCTGACTCAGTGCTTCCGGCGGCGGTTTCGCAGCTACGCGCGGACCGGTCTTGAGCCCCCGGCGGTTGGAGGGTGTCGACGTCGGGCCGCCCGAAAGGTCCGTGCGGTGCGTGATAGAAGACACATTTTCGCCGAAGAGTAAATCGCTCAGGTGCCCGCTCACGTCCGCTCCTGCCGCCTCCGAATCGATCGGCATCAACTCCATAATGCAACTCGTTGCATCCCGTGTGTTGAGGCTGTACCGAATGCGCGGCGTGTTGCTCTGGCTGGCGCCAGTGCTGTCTCCTCCCTGCAGCTGGTCTCCACCTCTTGGTCGTCTCGTACTAGCCAGCTCTGTGCTGGCACTTCCCCGCCCCTGGTACAGCTCCGCGAGCGCCGAAGACAAACCTTCGCTGAGAACAATCGAGTTCGCCTGCGAACTGCTCTGCGGGCTGCGTGCCGAAATCATCACCGGCGCTGCACCAGCACTCCGGCCTCCGGAAGCCGACGATGTTGTACCCCCACTGTCCTGCTGCGGAATGCTGGTGTAGTTGTTCCCGCTGTTAGCGCCGTCTGTCCTGGCGGCGCGTTTCGTGTCGGCCCTTGCTCCTGTCATCTTGAGGTGCTGGTCGTAAAGCGTCTGCTGCAGCGCATGCCCGAGCGCCAAAACCCATGACGGGCGCCGCTTCTTCGACGCAGAGGCCTCATTTTCGACGTGAAGATCTCCAGGCACATCAAGAACGCCTTCGGATGAATTTTCTCCACGTTCTTGTTGTTCCTGCAGCGGTGCCAGCGGCTCGGCCGAAGAAAGTCCGTGCTTCGACGAGCGCATCGACGAAACGCCCGTCGCGCCGCCGCCAAACAAGCTGCTGATCGGCGTCATTTTTCCACCAACGCCTGGAAAATCTTGCGCGCCTAGCACCTGCCCCCCTCCCCTAGGGCCAGGTGGACCGTTCAAGGGGAAGCTGCCAGCGGTCGTGAAATCCAAATCACTTTCGAAAAACCCCGTGTGTCCACCAGACGGGCCCCTTGACGACACCAGATCCGACGTCGAGGCACCACCGCCTCTGCCGATGGAGCCGCCAGCCGCCCTAGAAGAATGCATGACTGAAACGGCTGAAGAGAGCAATTGCGAATTACACCCGGCCGAACTGTCTTCGCCCACTGCATCTCTGTGGTGCTCCGCGATCAACATCTTTTCTATAACGCGGGCGAGTTCTTCCAGCGCCCCCGGCGTGTCTTCGAATGAAACTGGGAGCATCACGGGAAACAATTTGCGCTCGCCTTCGAGCGAAATCGGAAGGTAGATGAACCTCAAATCCAGCGTTTGTAGTTCGGCTTCACTCTCAACAACGGCGCTCGCTGCCGATCGTCCTCCTCCACCTTGATGTTCGCCATCGCCGGCAGCTCTACCACGTCGTGCAGGTACTGGGATCGACGTCCTTACCTCCGACGATGAGGATTGCTGTGCCAGAACCTGCTGGGCGTTCGCGCTCCGTACCTCCGCGGTAGTCTGCGGGAGGGATCGCGACCGCGTCTTAGAAGTATTCCTGGAACTCGGTACTTCGCCGCTGCGAAGGGCAGCGCCGGCGTTGCCGTCTTGCTTCGAGTGGTTCACGCGACTTGACCACGAGGATGCTCTGCTGCTCGCGCCGCGACCCGCCCCAGCACCTCTCGTCCCGCGCTCCGGCGACCGGCGACCCCGCGAAGGAACAACTCCTCCCCCAGATCCCGAAGATATCAGGGCAGCCTGTTTCGAAGTCTGTCTTTCTTCTCCGCCGAAGAGATGGAGCTCTACCGTCGTGGTGGACGCCGTAGACCGTGAATATGCCGGAGTGATTGCCGAGTTGACCACGCGGCGCGAGTGGTGGTCTAGGGCGCAGGGCGAAACAAGCGGAACGGCTTTGCCCGCGGCTTGCCTCGAACTCGAAGACGGCGTCGATGTTGAGGGCAACGCGTCTTGCCCTTGCCGCTTCGTTCGTATTACGTCGTCGGGATGAGCATGTGCATGTCCTCGGTCGCTAACATGTTGGCGGCCGCTTATTTCTTGGAGCCCCTCGTCTTCGACATCTTTCGTCGAATGGGGCGACTTTGCTTCACGATCAGGCCCGCCGCCTCTCCTCGACGACGCAGCTTGATGGGCGCGGCACCCTGTACGCCCACCACGGCGAGAGCGAGACCTTGCTTGCGCTTCCCCTGCGTCCTCGTCTGGAGGACTTCCGTCTTCGGCTCGACTGTCGCTGGTACTTGGAGGCTCGCCCAACTTCGCTAAGGTGGCCCGGGTTACGCTAGAAACAACACTGCGCGTGTCACCTGAAGTCAGTGATTGTGATTGACGCCGTATCGTTTCTTTTTTCTACGCAGTCGAAGAATCTTGACAACTCGTATCAAACCTTCCGGGGACTGCGTCTGCGACGTGACAGACTTGAGGCGCTTTATTCTGAGCGCCGACGGCGCGGAGCCCTCGCTACTCGACGGCGCCTTTTCGTTTTCCTCGTTCTCGTTCGAGCCGCGCAGGCCTTCTCCGACTCGGGCACCGGGTCCGTCTTCTACTTCCGGCTTCGTCGATTCTGGCACGACTCGCTCCTCTCCTCGGCCACGGTCTCGTCGCTCCCCTTCTTCCACCAACTCCAACTCCAACATTTCTTGCAGCAGCTTCAGTTTGTCATCCGTCAACAGCCCTTGCTTGTAGTTCCTGCCCCCGGAGCCGCGGGAGCGGCCACTTGGAGTTGTCTCGCGATGTTTTCTGCTTGTTGAGCTTGTTGCAGTACCTCCAGTACCAGTTGCTGGAGGTGGGGGAGCCTTGCTTCTCGTCGTTCTGGTGGTCGTCGACCGCGTCACCTTCGTATCACCAGTGTCGTCGGACATGATCCGCGAGTGCGACAGTGGCGATCCTGACTTTTTGTTACTACCCAGCAGATGAAGTTGATGCTCGTCATCGTTATTGTCATCTGCATCTGCTGAGCGATCTTTTCGGCGGTCTCGCGGGGGTGGTCGCGATGAAGCTTCACATTGTTTCTGATTCTGCTTGCTCCGAAGATGATCTTCATCCGTTCCCGCTGCTTTCCGCATCTTCTCGTTGCTCTGGCGGCGCTTCGTTCCGCCGTGCGCCTCCAGTTCCAGGGAAGACGTAGCCTCACAGAGCTCGCGGCCGCGAGCAGGAGGACGATCTTCACGCCCACAGTCATTTTCGGCGGCTGCTCTAGGACTCCTACTTCTAGCCACAACTGACACTGACACAGGAGTCGCAGAAGTTTCCGCGGGGGGGCTGCTGCTGCTCGCACCCATTCTAGGCCCTTCAAGTTCGCGATCTGCTTGTTGCGACTGCATCTCCTGGCGTGTTGGTTCCTTCCATCCCTTTGCTCCATCGCTCCACCCGCTCAGGCCACTATCAATCGGCCCAGAGTTGTTGTATGGGGCTTGAGGCGAGCCAGGCGCGCCCAACAACGACGCCAACACCTCCACCGTGGCAGGGCGCGATTGAGTTTTCGATTGAAGACCCCCGGGAGCTGCCATGCCCACAGAAGCTCCACCATGAAAACTTCCTGACCCAGACATTTCGGATCCGGCGAAACTCCTCGCGGACGATCCCTGGGCGCTACTCGGGTTGCTCAACAACGCCTGCGCGCCGTGTGGCGACGGCGTCGCTGCCACCGGCCTCCCGCGTTTATTCGGGCTGCGCATCTGCGCCAGCGTCGTCGTTCCCCCTGCTCGGGAAGCGCCCGGAGGGGTGGGCGCCGTTCCTCCACGACCACCCGTGTACAACTCGTTTGTCGTCCTTCCGGGCTCGTAATGCGCCGGCGGATCATTTTGTGAAAAGGGAAACGGCGCGGAAACTGCACCAGCAGCTGGTGCAGGAGCAGCTCCTGTAGTTGTGAAGCCCGCGGCAAGAGGCCGCGAGGCGGCTGTCGTAGTACACACGGCGTGCGGGGGCGCACCAGGCGAAGGGGCTACATAACGCCCTCGAACGCCGATCATCTTGCCGAAAGAGTCGAGGCTGGAGTAGGATTCCTCCAGCACAGTGTGGGAGGTGGACGCATGTTCCTTGCTGCTCCGGTTCCCCCGCTGCAGCGCGGACGAATCGAGCTCCGTGCGATCCGAAGCGATACCACCAGCGACCACGTCCTCCTCGTCCTCTTGCACTTGCTCTACTTCATGTTGGTCGTGATGATCCTCAGTTCTCAAGTCTTCGGATATCTCCCGAAGTAAACCTCCACGCGAAGCAGCTCCTGGCCTGGCACCAGTCCCCCCACGAGGAACAAGGGCCTGCTGTTCTCGATCTAGATCCTGCACTTCATCTAGTACACCCCTTTGTCGCTGCTTAAGGTTAAGCTTATGCTTCCCCACCCGCGCCTGCCGTTCCGCGTGCGCGTAATCGTCGGAAGCAGAAGTGAGTAGAACTGTACTTTGCGGCACGTTGTCACCACCGAGTCCGTCGACGGCAGAGGATGGATAGTGAAACTCTCGATCCGACGATGTTGAGCGCGACGTTGGCAACAAAAGCTGTTGGCGCGAGGACGGGAACGGTTGCTGAGGAGAAGCACCCTCATCTCCTGGCTGCCCGCCTGAGGAGGTGGCTTGTTCTCGAGTCGTGCTGTTGAAATTTTTGACGCAACCGTGCCGAGGAGAGGTCGAAGTGTCGCTGTCCACAGCAAGATCTCCTCGCCGTTGCCCAACCAAATTCAAGGGGCGGCCTGGGAGCGGTTTTACTGCGACAGCCTCAGCTGCAGCAAGTGCTCCTGGAGCAGGTGTGGTTGTTGCAGGTGAGGTTGTCGCAGCAACACCACTCCCCGAGCCTGCCCCACCAAACAATTTGCGGAGCCACATGCTGCCTGGATGGTCCGATATCAGTACCGCTTGGAGCCGTGGACGACGACGAGGTCGTGTTCGTGGTTAAGCTTAAGAAGCACCGTTATACGTAGTTAGAGATCATGGAAAAACAAAAAGTCGCTGTCGCACTTCTTGTTCTTTCTACCTTCACTAAAGCGAGGCACCAGACACCCATGAAAGAAACCGTCTAGTAAAAACTATACGACAACCGTACAGGCAAAAGCTACAAATGCAAAATCCACGAGTATTAAGAATTAAAGATTCACCATCATGCGTCAGCGTCGATCAAAAATGCCAAAATCTTGAGCGGCATGATTTGAAGCGTCTCCGGTGCCGGTCGCTCATTGTGGCTTCTGACACTGACATCCACGACCGTCCTTCTTGCAAACTCAACATTCTCGGGCGGCAAAGAAAGGACCGCAAAAAAAAATACGGGCGCGCGCAAGGGCAACGAAAAAAAATAAAAACGCAATCTATCACGGGAAAATGAAAATTCGCATTCGAGTCATACTTTAGAACTCGAAGGATAGAAGGTAAAGCAGCTCAATCACAAGCACTTATCGATTTTCACGGGTCAGTGATCATCAACATGATCCGAATCTACTTCCTTCAGGTGGTGCGACAGGTAGGTTCAGTTTCTTCTTTTTCATGCAAATCGACGACGAAGACCAACGACATCATGGAAAATCCACTCCAAGTCCATCAACCAGATAATTTTTTCAATCTTCAATTGCTGAGCCTGCTAAGTCAGAACGACGCGACAAGTACGAAGTAGCGAGGATGCCCGCTGCTCCCTCGCCCTCCTAGTTGCTGGTCACCATCACTCCCGTCTTCGCCGCCCCGGGAACACAGCGCTCTACTGTGACCATGTCGTGCCTCCACTACAAAAGAATCGCACTTGTGTCTGACCTTTTTCCCCAAAAATGCAGCGCAAGTGCCAACCTGCTCCTTGGACTTCCTTGCAATGATGTACGCGATAAGGTGCTCACTGATGCTGTTTCCTTTCCTGCGCAATATGAAGAAATACGTACCGCAGGAGCTTCCGTCGCGAGCGCGAACAACCGAAGCTGATGCTTCATCAACCGAAGCTGATCAGTGATCGTGATGCAGCTGAAATTCCATAAAGTTTTGCCTCTTCTTGACCTTCTTCGCGGGCCCTCACCTGCGCTGTCTTTTGTGGGATCCCACTTCTGCGGCGTAGTGATCTTCTGTACCTCTTCCCCGCTTGTTGTAGCGTTCTTCACGCGCGGCCGAGGAGTAGTCGGCCGTGAGTCTCGCGTAGTCCGCCGCTCCT